>NW_006534440.1:112805-124204 GCF_000186305.1 Python bivittatus | reverse complement strand
AAGGAAGGAAGGAAGGAAGGAAGGAAGGAAGGGAGGGAGGGAGGGAGGGAGGGAGGGAGGACCATGGATTTCTACTGGAGTGGTTCTGCAAGATCTGCCACAATGGATTTCATCACAGTATGGATGACAGCTTTGAACAGCATCTGCTATTTATCCTTTTCCAGTCAGCAATCTCCACCTGGACACACATATAAACCATTTGTAAATGATGTATCCAAAAAGGAATATGCTTCTGAAAGTGGTTACATACTAAAGAGAATAGTTACTTTTTAAACAAGAGCTAAACTGAGGAACTTTTAAAAATGCTTCATTGGGGAAATTTATGTGAAACAGAGCATCAGGCAACTGTGCATTACAAAAAGTTTCTCACAGACTTTATATTAACAACCATGCCATTATCTGAAGCTGCATAGTACAGCTTTCCCATTTTAGAAAAACAGGCAAGTGTTTAATTGTTTTTTAATGGACATTTAAAAAACCCAATTAATGTAATAATGGACTGGAATTCTGCCCATCTAACATGGGTAATAAAGTGGATTGCATTTCTGTCAATCTATATCCCTATCAGGACAAAGAAGCACAGGTCAGTTGAAAAAAGAAATGGCAGCAATTCATATAATTGACAGCATCTGTAATGTATGGCAATAGAGATAGGAAATTATTATAGGAAGGAACTACCAATCAGATACAGTAACTAACAACTCAATTTTTATTTAATTCTCCAATTAGGGAGAATTAAATGAGCTTCTGATGGATTCAGTTCAGTTATTTTATTACAATCAGTGACCAGATCATACCTGTACGAAGATACACATACAGATACTATATACAGATACAAGTTGACTTAAATTTTAGTTTTTGAGAGTAAGTTTTTCTAATTAATTAATTTTATTTAAAACTTTTATATGACCACCTAGAGTCACATTGTTTGAGTTGGATAGCCATATAAATGTTTTAAATAAATAAATAAAAACTTATTTCCCAAGCCAACTTTCTGAAAACCAATTTGTCCATGTGGCACAGTTTCAATATATGTATATGTATTAGGGAAGCTTCTTTGGACCTATCAAAGTCAACGCTTCCCACACACACCCATGACAGTAGAAGGGAGTGAGTTGCAATCATGATGCAGCCTCTGTTCTAGTTCTTCTGCTTGGGAGACCTCATGGAGATGTCCATTGCCTGCACCTATCATCTGGAAGGCAGAACTGGTCCAAACTATCGCATCTCCAGGACTCTCCAAGACTACTTTCCCAGAACATAATAGAGCTGAATTGGAAATGGCCAGGCCCACTGGGAGCAGCTTGGCCTGTCTGCAAAACCAAGTCAGATATGTTTGGGCTGTCTGATGCAACACATCAGACACTCTTCCAGGAATAATTCCACAATTACTGCTGTGAGAAACAGGCCTGACAAGACCTCAACTACTGCTCAATTACTGTAGCAGCAATACAAGTTGCCCCTTCCTGCTGATTTTTGAATTCCATCCTTTCCTTTCTACTGACGCATCTTGCCTCTACTCAGGTAGTCAGCCCATAAAGGCTGACCAGGAAGCTCTGGGTGTGATGATATTGGCTGGACAAAAGGCTGGAATGCAAGGGGTCTGTGGGTAACTCAGCTGAAGGATAACCAGTGATAGAGACTGTGCAGATAGATAGAGCAGGTGAAGGGCAGAGGTCCAAGTGACAAAAGTCCAAAGACCTCTGAAGAACAGAGGTCCTCCACAGAGTCCCCAGAACAAAAGCAAAGTATGACAAGCCAATATGCTCAGCAGTAAGTGACAAAAGAAGCCTTTGTGGGACCTGAAGAAGGATGCAGGAACTAAGCACCAGAGCTCAGCAACATGAGTGTATTGGACCAAGCACAGACTGGTAAGGAGGTAAGAGATTACTGTACCTTAGAGGCTGTGGCTCAAGCAATTGATTTGTTTCTGAGTAACTCAACAACTTGCTTTATTACTGTGTGCCTCAGCCAGAGGAGCAGCTTCATTTATAAATATCTCAGCCAAGAAGCTGCTTTATTCCAAAAACAATCTCTCCTAAGTGACTTTTTTGTTTTTAGATTTTTCAATCCCGCCTTTATTATTTTTATAAATAACTCAAGGCAAATATACCTGATACTCCTTCCTCCTCCTATTTTCCCCACAACAACAACCCTGTGAGGTGACTTGGGCTGAGAGTGAGTGACTGGTCCGAAGTCACCCATCTGGCTTTCAGGCCTAAGGCAGGACTTAGGACTTAGGGCCTTAAACTCCAATAGAAGATAAATTATTTTTCTCATTCTTACATTTTCAATTAATCTTATAATGACTATTCAAACTGTGGTAAAACTCTTGAGAAAAAAAGAAATATTCCTTGCCATTTTTTTTTTTTAATCATACACTTGGTTGTTTGCTATACCGCCAAAGAAAGAAGAAATGAACAAAGTCACTACCCAAAATTTGGCTAGCTTTATATGTGATTCTGGGTTTGAACTGCCAAGTCAAAACATGGCTTGCAACACATCTTGGTTAGCAGTGGAAGGACCTTAGAAGTGATGCAATGACAAAATGTCATATCATTTTTATAAAATACACAGTTTAGAAGGACAGGTTTTATAGAGTCACCTTCCCTAGAGCTATGATGCAAACTCTCATACAATATGGCTTTCTCTGTATTTTCCAATTAGAACCACAGCGGGGAAGACATTGCACTGTGCCAAAATGGCTTCCCAGAATTCTATTCAGATGATAGTGACTTGGAACCACTGACTGATTCAACGGATGGTTTGTATCTCTTATTCTTTTCCTGATATTGGCTCTGACACTCTGTAACCCTAGAGCCAAAAGTGTTCTGGAGAGAAACCATACAGTTGAAGCCTAGCTTCCCAAAGGTAATTCCAGAAATATTATAGAAACGTATCAATATACAGGGAGCCAAATCTAAGTGGATTAAATTCAACTCCAGTCAAAGATTGTGATCCAGATGCTCACCTCAAAATTCCAAACTTAAGTGGCAAGAGAGGGATTTTTACAAGCTTCTAATGGCTGGTGAGTTGCATTGAGCTAGATGGATCAAGGGTTTTAAGGTCAGACTTTATGTTCTTGAAAACAAATATTAGTTCACAAAAAAGATTTGTCATGGTATCTTTTTTTCTTAACTAATGCAGGCAAAGACTTCAGCTTACATGGGCTCACAAAAAAGGAGCCTTGACTGAAAGTAAAGGAGATAAAAACAAATAGATGTGGGTATGGAAGGAAAAAGAGAAAGCAAAGGGTAAGGAAATTAGCCAAAGGCAGTTTAAAGAAATTTATAATTTCCTCACAGGTTAAGGATTCAACATTCAGTTTGCGCTTATTATGAAACTGTAGTACATCCAAGCTTCTGAAGTTATTCCCAGTATTGTATGGGCATAATATAACAGATTTTTGTGTCCAATGCAAATTGTTGGTTCCCTCTTCTGCTTTGCAGATCAAGATGCACATGAACAGAAGCAGCACCACAGACACACTAACAAACATGTGGTTCATTGAAGGAGTTGGCATGCTACCAATGCTGTCAAGGAAGAGACTATAAAGTCTGGGCATTGAATCATACCAACGATAACTAACTCAAGGGCACAGTGCATTTCAACACACAGTTTCAGCAACATATGCAGCAAAAGTCAAGACTAATTATATATTGTATAATATATTAAGTTATATTTAATTACATTTTTGAATTTATTGATCAACCAAGTCTAGCTTTTGTTATTACTTGTTACTAGTACAGAGAGGGGAGATATAAGGTAAGACAGTGATAGATTAGAAAAACAGTCAAGTGAGAACATGCTATTGTCTGTTCCATGCAAGATGCTATCAAAACTGGCCAGAATACATCTATGTTTCAATTGCTTCCTGACATCATCACCTTCCAGCCTGAATCATCAATCACAAAATTCCAAAATTTACATAACATATAACATCCATCTCAAAAGTGCTATTTGTAATATCTGATTAAAACAAAATAACTGCAAGTAGCCAGAAAATCTCTTATTCCCCAATGATCCAGGAAATCACAGAAAATTGTCTTTCTCAGGCTCTACAAAATGTACCCAAAGTATCAAAAGACACACTATTCCACAGTCTGGGAAAGGTAATAATTTGGTTCATGTAAAGCAATCATGATTTTTAGAACACAATTATAGTTAAAAACTAGAATCAATCTCACCAATTCTTTCAAACCATAAATGTAAAAATGTTAATGCTCTGGCTAAAAAGCATGTATTTCCGTCACATCAAGGTTCAGCCCACATTCTAAGAATATTGTGGCCACAATTTCTCAAGCAAAATACTTACTGTTTTGTCAGCTTATAAAAGTCTGCAGCAACAGGTAGAAAAAACTAAACATGAAGACGTCTGCACAGAGTTAGGCAGGGTACATACTAACTAGATGTGGCTGGGAAGTACGTAAACAGAATTGGGTGTCCCTGTTGTTTAAGTTTTAAAAATTAGGCTCTTCTACACTCCCAATAGATTATTTCAGTTAAAATGCTAATATACAGTACTTGTTTGAAACAGATGCTGCTTTTTAACAAAGGAAAAGGGGGAGAGTATCTTAAGATGTTTGAGAAATTTGAACGTGATAGATTCCAATTCCGAAACTGAGAAAGAGGAGGAGGAAGAGACTGCATCAAAAAAGACTGAAATTCAAACTCTGCCAAATCCAATACTTAATTAACCTAATCCAGAATTGAGTTATCTGGCAGATTTTGCACTTCCAAATTCTGCATCAGAGTTAAAACAATGTTTGAAATGAATGAAAATATACCAAAATATGTACTGAAGAACATGAATGTGAAATGTGGAACAGAGCAGAAACAAATGTATTCCTCAATACACCATAAGCTATCTGTGAATATGGAACTGGCATATGAAGTTGACAACAATATAAACAAAATGTTTCTAATGATATTAACAGTTTTATGCATTCATAAATTCCCAAGGAACAAGAATACAAGAAGTTAAACACTGAAAAATTCTACCAATTAATATTTGGCTTTCAAAGAATGACAGTTTCTAGGAAGTAGATTAAAGATATCTACTAGGAAAATGAAACAAAGGCTACTGATCTGATATTTATTTCATTAAACTTGCTAAATTTTGAATGTAAGAGCATATGAGTTTGGATAATGTCTTCATCTTATTATTTTTCTTTTGGATTTTTTTATCCTGCCTTTATTAATTTTTATAAATAACTCAAGGCGGCGAACATACCTAATATTCCTTCCTCCTCCTATTTTCCCCACAACAACATCCCTGTGAGGTGAGTTGGGCTGAGAGAGAGTGACTGGCCCAAAGTCACCCAGCCAGCGTTCATACATAAGGTGGGACTAGAACTCATGGTCTCCTGGATTCTAGCTTGATGCCTTAACCACTAGACCAAACTGGCTCTTTTTTCCCCCCCTTATTATTCCTACTATTGTATTGACCTAAATAATGTTATGCAATGAATGTATTTACATGACACACTAAAAACAAATGTAGTCTAGTATGTTGAGCAAACCCATAATTTAGTCTAGTATATTGCACAACAAAGCCAACCTGTATATTTAGTTTGTGGTTCAGTGTGTCACTTACAGAACTGGGTTAATTGAGGAAAGCATGGTCAAGTTGACATCATCAGTGTGTCATATGAACATACTCAAGACATTGCTACCAGCTTTTATATTAGGTGGTATTTTGATGGTATGCATTTTCCCAGGTTTTGGCCAAAATGAGCCAAAATAAGTGCATTAAGCCTCTTTTACCCCTTAAGCTGTACTAAACCTGGCCACAGAATGTAAAACATTTTAACTTCATACCCCAAAGTGTTGTAAATCACCATCTACTGCAGCCTTGGATGGCTGAAGAAAAGATTAAAAGCCCAAGGTATGCCCTCCCAGTCAAATAAAATTGCCCATCTGAACTTAAGACAATTACATCCTCTCGTGCATGAGTATACATTTAAAAAAAATCAATTCAAACATTTGCAACATTCAGAGAAGTGCAAAGAATAAAAGGAGCTTTCCAGGAAGTGTGAATCAGGTCAGTTTTATATTGGAATCTGGGCAGATTGAACCCCTGAAGCATCACTAATTTTCACACACCAGACTGCTATCTCTACCACTTGTCTGGGCGGGGGAGCTACAATTTTGGGAGAGGTAAAGAGCTAAGGCAAGCTTCAGTTTGTGTGTCTGAATGGCAGCTGGCTAGTTAGGTGAGCCTGGAGGCCAGAACAAGAAAGATGGAATATGATAATATGATGACAGGAAAGAAAGAGTTATGGAGTCTCAAATAATTGCTCAATCATCGCAGAAACCAGAAAGATATAGCCATAGATATATTCATTCCTATGCTGTGAAAACACATTTTAGTGGAGATGTGACTTCTATAATGCTTCTGCTATAATAAATAAAGACAATCCTTTACAGCTGACATTGTAAGGATGGAGCATTTAAAAAAAATTGTTATGCTCAAGTCTTATTTATTAAAAGGGAAAAACCCACCTCTTTGGTACAATGGTCTAAAGGGAAAAGTTTAAGCCATTCTGGAGTAGACTCTGTAAAAAAAAGAGCTGCTCCTCTGAGTTCTTCAATTCATGCAAATCCTACATCAGTTGCTGTGTAACCATGCAAGATTTAGTACAAGCGCAAAAGACTTCTGTTAGCGGAGGGGTTTTCATTACTGTGAAATGTGGGCAACAATTTGGTTGAAATGTATGCAAATACACAACATATGCTTTAGCAGGATAATCAGTACAGTGAAACATAAACACACCTGCTAATGTTTGATCCACCAAATTGGTTGCCATGAACGTCACAGCTGGTGATGAGATAGCCGCTACCCTGGTGACTTGAGCTGGCATCAGAGGAGCCATGCGAGTCTCGAGTCTAGAAGCAACACCTGCATACAAAAGAGAACAGAAACATTACTGTTTTTCACTATATAAAAGTACAAAAGTCTTGGGTCCAAATCTGTTTTAATAAATGTTGGATGTAATCAGAGACTAAATATTAACTATTTAGTAGTAGTAGTAATAGTAATTTTATTTAATGTGCAATTATAACTAAGGGCAGTACAGGTAAATCAAAAGACTATATACAATATAAACCCATCCCTGCAATAAAGCAATATAATAATCAATGCAAGGCATTTCCTAATGCAAAATAAAAACAGTGCACCACCAAAATATAAATCTCTGGAGAATAATGAGAAAGGAAGTTCTTCGAGTTTCATAAAGATCTTGCATAATGAAACGTTTTAAGGACCTCTTTAAAAGTCAAATGGAATTCAAGGGGGAATTGATTCCAGAAAACTAAATGGGGAAAAGCCCTAAAATGTAAGGGACCATTTTAACACAAGGAATGGTCACACAATCAAGCTGAACACACAGGAAAAATGAATTGAAATTAAGTTGTTCAAATAGCTGGTTGTTCCTGTATGCATGGCCTGAAAAGTCAGCATTAGCAATTTAAATGTATACAGCTTCTAAAGATTCAGCCACAGTAGGGGTAGGAAAAAGAAAAGAAAAGAAATAGGAGTGTATCAGGACAGATCTAGGATGATACTTTTCGGGATATGACCCAGTGGGAGGACAGCAGGGTTAGAAAAGCCTCCCAATCAACTACTAACATAATCCAGGTAAGACACCTTCAAGCATGAACTAACTTTTTAGCTGGTTTTGAAATAAACAAGATATGAATGAATTTTCCAGATGTTTAGAAGGTAAAAATGGCATGTTCTGGTAGTTTTATCAATGAAATGCTTTGAAGTAGGTTTTTCATTGAAAAGAATTTCCAAATCACACACCACAAAAGCTGTGTGCCACTGACAATTCTGAAAAGAAAAAGGGAAAAGGGAAAGTGAAAAAGAAGGGTCAATATTTTCCAGAGTTAATTTAAGACCGTGAGAAGTCATGCAACTGGAGATCTGAATTAGGCAGTTAGAGAGGGAAGACCACATTGCATTTTCCAAGCAGGAGGCAGAAGAATAAACTTGGATGTCATTGGTATAGATATGGTAGTTAAAACAAATTGAAGAAATTAAAGAACCTAATGACAGAATGTACAAAGCAAATAAGAGTGAACCCAGGACTGAATCCTGAGAAATACAGATAATTGGAACAGCTAAGAGCAAAGACTCTGCCACTTAACTGAAAATTTGTGATGGGAAATATAGGCTTGAAACCAAAGAGAACTTTTTTTTATCATTGATACCTTATGAATTTGTGGGTATCAAGTACCACAGCAAATCCAACAACACTAATACTAATGACTGTCAATTTTCCTTAGTCACCAGCAAATGCCTGATCACCTGAACCGGTGCCCACTCAGTAGAATGGCCCCACATGAAACTCATATTGAGTCAAGTAAAATTATCGTTGACAGATTAGGAAGAAATGGGTTGATCTTACTAACTAACTATGGAGCATAAGTAAAACAAACTGAACTTTTTGTGCATGTATGCACACACACACACATGCTTTATAGCATCTGGAAAAATACCAGCCATTAAAGAACAATTAACCAACCTAGTCAAGAACATCAGAAAAGAAAGAAGAATAGATCCATGGAGGAAATGGAAAGGATCTGAAGGACGTATTGTAGAGAGTTTCTGAAACTATTTTAGCTACCACTTCTTTGGGAAGGAAAGAATGAAGAAAAGGAGAATGAGGAAGAAGAAAAGCAACAACTGAGACTAATGAGAATGGTGCATGATTCCTGCAAAAGAAGAGGAGCCTAAAGCATTTTAATCGTGAACAAAACTTATGTTCCAAATTCAACAGGTGTAAAAGAAGAGGAACTTTCTATAGCAGGCTGTAGGAAAGTTGGAGATAAGAGAGGCAGGAATATAGCAGTAAGCTGTCTGGGGGACTTAGCCTGATCAAAAATTAAATTACCAAAATAGCTTGGCTTGGCTCATTCCCTGCACGGCAAAAAAGAGTAAGGACTTCATGAAAGGAATCCCTATAGTTGGCAGATATCTTTCTGTTCTGGCTTACAGATATAAATACAAACCTTCTATAGGTCTGGGGTCAACCATGGATGTGGATTCCTTTTTAAAGCTAACTTTTCAAAAATGGGAACAAAAAGATTTAACACAGCACAAACAGTGATATGAAAGCAGTTGCCAACAACTCAGGAGATTCGACTTCAGATGGTATCAACTGAGTGGGAAGAAGCACTAACATTATCAAAGAATGAGCTGATAGACATACATTGGTCCTGTCAGGACTTTTTGAAGAGTTGAAGATGGGGAGGGTATATCTTACAGGGAATAAATGTATAATAAAATAGACAGGTTATGTTTCTTTAAATAAATAGCTAAATATGGTTTGCAAAGCCTTAGTCTAAATTAACTGGAGGCTGTTCCCATAAAAGAGGAAGTCCCTAACAACTTCTGGGCAAATCCCTAACAACTTCTAACCTAACAACTTCTGGGCGAATTTATACTGCAGCTATCAAAGTTTTCTATATAAATATTTATATAAAATCTTTTTTTTTTCTCTTCAAGTTTTTGCTACTACATTCATCTCATCCTTGCAAGCAAAAACAAATCAGAGATGAAAGAGCATGGCTAAAATATAGACACACCATGGAAATAGGTCAGTGTTATGGTTGAAAAGGAATTCAGCTTTGTGAGAGCAAATGTGGGTATTTCATAAGCCATGCTTTTATGGTGAGACAAAGAATAGGAAGAACAAAGTCCAACTGGCATTCATATTTTCCTTTTATACAGGTGGTCCTCGGTTAACAATGGTAATTGGGTCTGGGACTTCTGTCACTAAGTGATGCAATCATAAAGTGAGATGTCACATAACTGCATCACTTAGTGACAGCAATCCCAGCAATCTTCATTGCTGTTGTTAAGCAAGGTCCTCCTCATGACTTCCTGCTGGCTTCCCACAAGCAAAGTCAACAGGGAAGTCGGCAGGAAGTTGCAAGTCCCAGGCAGCTCATAAGGAGGCTGGCAAGCAGGCAAGTGGCTGCTGTCAGGTGCGGGAGGGTACGCAAAGGGTGCAGCGAGGCTTGGGGTGGCTGCTGCTGGGTGGGGGAGACTTACAGGAGTGACTTGCAATCTTCCCTGCCAGCTTCCCCATTGACTTTGCTTGTGGGAAGCTGGCAAGGAAGGTTGCAAATGACGATTACGTGACCATGGGACGCTGCAACTGTCTTAAGTGCGAGCCAGTTGCCAAGTGCCCAGATCATGATCACATGACTGCAGGGGTGCTGGGACAGCTGGAATTTTGAGGACCAGTTGTAACTACCACTCGTTCAGCACCATCATAACGAATGGTCGCTGAACAAGTAGCTGTTAACTGAGGACTATCTGTACTGTATGCATGTATGTATGTCTTTTTCTTTAATAGTAAAAGTATCCTTCAGACCCACAGCAGGAAAAGGTTCTTTGCAGAAGTTGTTTAGACTAGTTCCTTGAAGTGTAGGGCCACTAGTTCAGGGCTGGAAAGATCTGAACCAAGCAGCTCTATCTACCATATGAAAACATCATTTCAGATGATCAGGTGGTCAGTTCAAGGAGCTGTCCCAAGAAGACATAGCCTCTGAAATGTGATTCATTCTTCTCTGAGCATGGATAGCAATTTCACTGTTAAGACAGAAAATATCTAGCCAAATTCATCTTTATATATTGGCTCAGTGTTCATGTTTAGGTATCAGACTGAACGTTTCATTAACCCCTATCCATTTTTCTGCATTTCTCAAACCGGTCAAACTGTGATAATGAAAAATAACAGGGTTAGATCCAGAGAATAATCTAAACAGGTCATTAAGCACATGATTAATCCTTGCATGCTTGATTTTACCATCCATATGCTTTCTCTTAAGGCAAGTAGCAGTCTTGGGATTTGAGGATGGAACTGGGTTACATAACAGGATTGTTTAAATGTCCTTTCTCCCCAAACACAGTTCCAAGAAAATATAACAAAAATTACACAGTAACCATTCAAGTTCACCTTCATACACTTTTACACAATATACCTAATTTAATTCAGAGATAATCATTTCACTGATTTGAAGAGGGAAACAAGTAGGTTCTTAAATATTCCATTAAAATCAGTGGAATCCTGGAGCTGGACCAGCCTTCATTTATTAAGTATTTTCATTAACATCTGTTATGGTTTGAAATTGATCACTGTTCTTTTGTTTGTTCATTGCAACCCCACTTTAAAAAGTAGGCTAATGAAAAAAATTCTGTCTGAAAAGAATCCAACAAAATACGTGTCCCCCATCATGAATGCGGCTCAGGTGTTTAATGTAGATATTTTAGAGAAATATAGTTTGATTATACAAGAAAGATCTTAATGTCTCTGATGTCCATGCTGGTGTGGTCACTGACCTTGAGCCAGACATCCTAGAGAGTGAAGCCAAGTGGGCCTTAGGAA
>NW_006534440.1:90894-109618 GCF_000186305.1 Python bivittatus | reverse complement strand
GGAGGGAGGGGAGAGAGGTTGGTTTTCATGGGCCTTTTGCTAGTTTGTAATAAAATGCACCAGTGTACTGTTATCTTTAGAAGATCAATTCCATTTGGTTTTTAGCCAGCAGCTGGAGTAAAACATCTCATTTTATTAGGTTAATATGTGCAATCAGTCCAGTTTAGTTGCTATACATTGTGCAAGTTGTTATGTTCTTAGCAAAGGGAGCATTACTTCTATTTATTTAAGATTTCCCTATGCTTCTGCCATGGGAATAAGAAGCAGGAGAGAAAAACACTTCATCTTAATTTCTGAATGTCAAGATACGGGAGCAGAAGGTGAGGTGGGGGAGTTGGCAAGGGCAGCACTTTCTGACCTCAGCATCTGAATCATCCCAAAGGGAGAAAAAAAGAGAAAATACTTTCTGTCAACTTTCCTCTCACATTGTGAGTAAACTTATTCTGACAGCAAATTGTTCCACCCCAAAGTCTTGATATTTCAGTATTATTGTTTTTGCACAGTTGGACTTAGCATTGTTATTTCTCACATTTTAATTCATTTTTTCTTACATTACAAGGTAGGAATGCAACTCAGGTGATAAATCAGTACTATATCTGGACTCAGGGAAGATGTTCAAAAAAATAAATATAGCAAAAGCAAGAACTTGATTCTGTTGAACAGACTTGGGTGCTACAGACTACTTTTTTTTTTTTTTACCCTAAACAAAGGATTAAGTCTGTTGTTTCTGAAGCAGTCTGCTTAATTGATGTAATTTACATCATTTCCATCCATTTATGTCATATGTAAATGTCAAGTCAGTCAAATCAAAACAGCAATTACAGAATTATGCAAATAGAATGTATTATATAAAATACATGAATTCAGATGAAATGGACATTTGGATTTAAGGGACACTTCTCCTCCTAATGGTCCATTAAAGGTTTACTGTACAGGTGGCCTACATTAACACTCCATCATCACTCTCTGTTTTGTGTATCTGCAGTTGGTAAATATGGACCAGATCTTTTTATATACGGTAAGGGTTTTCACATCTCCATGTTTTTTCCTGCCCAGTTCTGTTCGCAGAATGACTTTCTGCAGTGTTTCCTGTGTATGGAGGATGAGTTTTGGTGCATGTAGAAAAGACATTTTTTTCAGCAATTCATTTTTTCAAGAAATTGTTATCCATAGTTTTTAGGCTGGAATTGGACCCCACCAATAATGAGGGTGAATAACAAGAGTATATATCATGTTAATGCTACTTGGCATTTTAAAAAAAGTTTTCATCTTTTAAAGCAGTCAAAATGGAAAAAAAATATAAAGGTCACGAAAGCTACAAAGGTGCAGGAAGGAAAATAAAAAGGTTGTTGATCAAAGCTGGCAAACTATAAAGCAGTCTATAATTTATTCTGCGATTGGGTTGATGGAACTTATGTGAAAAGAAGCACATGCCTAAGAGAGGATGTATGTTTATAGGCAGTTTAACAGGATAAATATATGGTTCTGTTATGCCGGAGGCATTGTGCTGTGAGTTCATCTAGCTTAAATCTGTACTTTTCTGGGAGTATATGTTTCCCAAGTAACAAATGAGAAAGCAAACACCAAAAACAACAGAAAGATCATGAACCACTACCACAGTGATTTGGAAGCATTTCCAACCTACATAAATTATATTGTCAGTAACACTCTTACCAACTCACTCTTACCAGCTCTAAAACTCAAGAGTACTTGAGTTTAACACACATATATGCAAAATAAGTACTACTAGGCAATCGGAAAAAAAAATGTTTCTCAATCTGTTCCTCTATGATCCACTGACCAGAAGGGCAACAAACTACTCTTCAAGTCACAAGTCAAAGGGTTGTCATCAGAAGGGAGTTTAAATATCCTGCCAGTCCAATGATAGTCAATCCGCTAATTTATTTATTTTTTTTGCTTTTTAAAATAGACTTTTCTAGAGATCCAAAAATAGATCTCTATACAGTGCACAAGAAGAAACAGGTTAGAGAAGGAGGCAGATGATAATGTAATGTAAAAATAGATTAACCAAGATATCATAGCAAGATTAGGTGTCTGTGTGGATGGATGGATGGATGGATGGATGGATGGATGGATGGATGGATGGATGGATAGATGGATAGATGGATAGATGGATGGATGGACGGACGGACGAATGGACGGATAGACAGACAGGATAATGTTCAATGCCCTTAGGAGGCATTAGAATAAAATCAAGAATCTTTTACTAGGAACTGCAATTATGCAAAACTTCAGTGTATTCCTGGTAGCAGAGAAATCAGCAAGGAGAACTATCAGATCAGCCTGCACAATGAGTAAGAAGTGAGGGTATGAGCTCTGCATGCCAAGCACAGCAGAGGAGATGGTGAAGAAAAACATGGCTTACTGATGCAATTGCAGAGATGCAAGAAAGATGCAGCAACATTCTGCATAAGGGATGTGATTATATCTCCTCTCAGTCAGAATCAAAGGTAAAGCATTGATCTTTGCTAATGTGATGCTGTTCTGTGTGTAGCAGAAGTGATTCTCTAGAGATAATTGGGGAATGCAAAAAGAATATGAAAGAGGTCCTTGAGACAGAGAATTTTGGATCTATAATTCTATAGGTCCAGGTTAAGGACACTGGCTTATTCTGAGCAATATTAGGGATGGGGCAGAATGGCTGGAAGAGACAATTCATTGGCAAAGTTAGCTGAGCCAATGATTCATCTTGAAATGCAGCAGATTCTCATTCGAGCTTCTCTAAAAGAATATCCAAGTCACTGAAGCCTGCACAGGTGGAGTGGGAAACCTGCAATAAGGTTCTGATAAAAGTGGATTGGGTGGTTTCAAAATGTAAATAATCAGAATATGTACAGAACAAGGCACCAAACAACAGCAGACTCAGCACCTTCTTGTTGAAAGCTTCAACAGCTGTAGGAAACAATATGTGCCCATTGTAACTGGCAAACCTACAGAGTGCACTGGTGGCTTTCTGAGCTCCAATGTGACCTCTTAAGTTTTCTGTATCCAGGAACTGGATGCCTGGAAAGAGAAGCTTAGATTTAAACATCTTTACTTGCTGAATGGCATAGCCCCTGCTTTCCAACATAGGTTTGCATTGTTTCTGGTGAAGAGCAACACCGTTGTTTTTGAGTGATTTATTTCCAGCTCCTCCGTTTGGCAGTGTTCAGCCAAGGTTTGACACTTACAGACAGGTCCAGCTTGGCTGAGGGAAAGAATAGCCTTGTCAACAGCACAAAGGTGTGTCGAAATCAGTCTTTGATTTAGTGGGGCTGAAATTCACATTTGGAGAGGGCATGAACAATTTCATTGACATAAAAGTTGAATAAAGGTGGAGGACCTGGATACACTCTTGCTTGTGGGTGACCCCATTTTGGTGACAATTTGTCCCGTTAGAATACCATCGTGATTGCATTTAACTTGTATGGTGTGTCCTCATGTAGCATTATAATTACTTTAATACCTCATATCATTGTACCAGAAGAAAAGTCAGGCCATAGAGAAAAGGAAGGAATGCTATTATTCTCGTGAGTGATAGAACCCAGTGAAATTTATTTAAACATTCCATAAATGGCAGGCCTCTTCCAAAACAGGATTCATATTCACAGTGGAAACTATGATTCCTGAGCTATTGTTGACAACACTGCTTGATAACAAGAACAACAACAAAAATAGAGCAAAGGAAACCAGCCCAATTTTTCTACTATTCTCCTTGGCTATACATTATGCTGGCATCTTTTCTTTTGGGGAGGGGGCTTCAACACAAAATATTCACTTTTACAAAGTGTCCCATCCCTATTAGGCTCCATTTTTAAACACACTTGATATCTAATTTGCATTATGTTGCTAGGCAGAACAGCGATTAGCTTCAGAAGGCAATGAGAAAAAGTCATTGGATTGACTGTTTATAGTTATATTAATTTATTTTTGTTTTTTAATACAGTGTAAATATTGTAAGCTGCTCAGGGTCTCCAGAAATGGAGCAGCATATATGTTATAAACAAACAAATAAATAAATTGAAGGCTGTATTTGTTCAAATAAATTAAACATATGTAGTTCTCACAGACCAAAAACTGAAATTGTCCAAAGGAACAGAATGCTTGCTTTTCCATAGTCTTTTACATCAAATAAAATTCAGCACTATCAAAATTTATTGACATTCTAAAGCCAGTTCTCACTTTCTTTTAAAACAATATTTAATATTGTTTTCAATATTTATTGCTTCAAACCACCCATTTATACACATTGCTCTTGTATGAATAATGAACTGACTTGGATGAATTCAGAGTACTGAATTGATTCTACAGATCAAATAGATAGATTGATTTGATTCATCAAAGTAAATCATGTCTGCCCAAATCAGTTCAGATCTGTTGGGATGTTTTACTAACATCATTACACATATTGTAAACATCTGAATCAGCCAAATACAATGAAATTAAGTCCAATTTGGAGATTCAGTCCAAATATATTCAGATAATCCAAATCAAATTTGATTGACTTTCTAAATTATTTGAACATTTGAACTGGATGATTTTCCAAATTATTTCAAATATTCAATTTAAATAGAACCCAATTTGCACATCTCTAATACAAATATTCAGATCACTTTTTAAAAAATGCTATTAGTTGTTTTACCAAGAGCCATGAGACCTTCCTCAGAAGAAAAGAAAACTTTAGTCACTGCTTTGTTACTAATTATGGAAAATAATATTATTATTGTTAACAACCAAACTGTGTATTTGCTACGGAGAATGGTAATTAACTTCTTCACAAAAATCTTCAGAAAGATAAGAAATATGCCTAAATGACAATGTAATGTTTACTCCTTAATCTTCTTTTTTTCCCTGAAGATTTAAATTCTTGTCTGTAGATGATCGAAGCCAAGACTTCTCAAAACTGCTTTTTTTCCTAATACTCAGAAGCACAAAAAGCAACATAAGAGTAGAAACAGGCCAAATAAATCTGTATGGTAAACATGGGGATCTATGTGGGGTGGGAAAGTGATGTCACATGAGACATGATATCACATGACTTGACATGACATCAGTTATCTAATTTGTGACTGATGCACATTTTATTATTCATGCCATTTGCATGATGATTGTAATGGAAGGCATGTGCGAGGAGAATACTGGAATGGAGGATCAAGGTTATCAGGAGGGAAGGGGAGCATTCCTGAGCAAGTGCTTCCTCAGCCCGCAGCAGGACCGTGAGGTGAAGAAGCTGAGACTGGCCCCTCCCTAGAGTCTCACAGGGTATAACCACTAATTGCTTTAGCATAGGTTTAGTCTGGTGAGATTCTGCCTATTAGGTACAAGCTAATAAAGGAACAATACTGGACTGGTCTGCCTCGTTGTCATTCTTGGGCTGGGCCTGACAATGATGTCATGACCTACATGACATCACTGGGGTTTGTTCTGAATGTTTATGATCATTGATTTCAAAAATGTATAGGAAATTTACCCAAGAAAATGAACTCTGCCAAGATTTGGAAGTGAGAGTGACAGAGCTGACCATACAATTCTGGATAGGAAATTGTAGGAGACCTTGGTGTGCATCCATTTTGCTGGGCATCAAACAAGTTGAAAGTTAGTTTTGCAAGAAGGAAAAGACAAATCTAGTACATTAAGATCTGGTCAGAAGGATAAGAGACTTTATATTGTTGGTTTACAACAATGTGCAAACCAGTGTAATAGGTATATGCGCGTGAGGTTTTTGGGGTCAAAAGTCGTAGTATTTGGAAGGTACTACTTGCAATCCATTGACATTGCTTGTTAAAAGTATTGATTAGCCGTTTATGTGGAACACACCCCTTGAAATTCCTGGAAAATAAATGATATTAAGCTAGACATGTCTTTGGCCTGATCTAAACAAGTTTCCTTTATTGGAGAGTCAGAGAGTCAGATCCATTCTCAGAAATGGATTTCACCTCTAGGCTTCTAGGATGCAATATTTCTATTTATTCAGCACTGAGACTTATTGAGTTCAACAGAATTTATTTCCAGGTGAGTTTGTAATGGAAAGTAGCTTAATAAAGGAACCTGGAAGATCCAAAGGGTAAGAGGGCTAAAGTAACAGCATCTCTTTCCTTTTTCTCCTGTTCATTTTGTTTCTCTTTCAGTTGGAATATTTTTTCTTGGACTGCACCCAGTAGCAAAGATTTGTAATGCTAGTGTAGACTACTATTCATTAAGGAATAAATCCAAGGATTGGAAGTACAATCATATGGATGAACCCTGAGTATATCTTTCTCTCCTCCTTTCCAAAATCAGAATTCTAATGTCTAAGTGAAAAGATTGCACAGATTTCTACAACTTCTCAGAGAGATTATAAGATTAATCATTCTTTCAAATGCAGGCACTGCCTTTTAAGAAGAGGGAGATCTGAGAGATCCAGTGGTCCTTTAAAGACCATCTTCCAGGAATCATAGGGCCAAAGCCAAAGTGACATATTATTTGGGCAATTTGGTTTGTTAATAAAGACATTTTAGAAACTGGAATTGCACACTCAAATAACTAAACCCAATATCTCACAAATGTACATTAACACTTTCTTTACAGATTATCGCATTTATTTATTTACTTATTTTTCAAATTTGTCACGGCCCATCTCACCACAGAGTGACTCTGGGCAGTTTACAGTAAAAACAGAATAAATATTAATTAAAATAGATAAATATTAATTAATTAATTAAAATTTGCTAAAAAACAAACTTCCTATATGATATTTCCAAGAGGCTGGTGTTAATTAGGTGTTAATAAACTCAGGGAGCATCGTCAAGATGCCAGCCATCCCCAGGGTTGGTTGTATCTTGCCCCACGCAAGTTGGCAGAACCAAGTCTTCAGTTCCCTCTGAAAAATTGGGAGGGTAAGGGCCCACCTCACATCTGGGGGGGGAGAATTCCATAGGGCGGGGGCAACGGCAGACGAGGCTCTCCTCCTAGGATCTGCCAGTCGACATTCTCTCACCAACAGGATCCACAACATGCCTTCTCTGCCAGACCGGGTGGGACAGGTCGATGTAATGCCAAAACTAGCATTAGTAACTAGTATACTTGACCTCAGATGATTATCACAAATATCAAAACTAGCATTACTTACTAATGCATTTGACTGAGTGCTCAGCTTATTTCTATATGGAAGAAAGCTTGTGGAGGGTTGTGCTATAAATGAGGGCTACCATCCCTAAGCTGCAAAAATATAGGTGGCTACTATATGGCAGCAATGAGATGGAGTTTTCCCTATCTCTTTGCTGCTATTGATTGGTTCTCCACAGTTTTGCAGCCAAATAACTCCTACAAATGATAAATATGCTAACTTAGCCTGAGCCACTATCATGAAGATTATAGTGCTTAAGTTTTTCGGGGCTTGAATCTGTTGTCTTTTTACTTACTTTGAGAAACCATAAGTACAAGACAGACATTTGTTTTGTTGTAATTAAAGCCATGTTTTTACATGGGATGTGACAAGACTGAAAATATGTTTTATTGCAGCAATGTCTAATTGGTGCTTTTATTTATGTATTTGGAATGCCTTTGAAGTTTGGTGGCCATTTCTGATGCAATTAGTTTCACTGACACTCAGCCTTATAAACTAGGATGGGGGAAAGATTAAATTGCTGCCCAAACAATAGAACAGCACAAGACTGGTTACTTATCAGATCCCTGTTTGTAAAACATATTGGAAGCAATCTTCAGAATTTCAGAAAACAAGTGTAAAAGATGGAGCTTCCTTTCAGCAAATTAACTTAGATTTTTGTTATTCTGTTTACCTAGGATACAGAGTCTGAGTTCTATATTTCCAATTATTTTATCAAAAGTAGAGTAATTGGTTTTCAAATCAGGCAATTTAAAAACAAATAAAAACGAGACAGTGTTCTAGCCAACTTAGTCTTTGCAATGAAATCAACAGTGTTATATTACCAACAATATGAAAAAAATCAACTTTTTTCTTTATGAAATAAATATCTCTTTTTCATAATTATTATTTGGTACTTAGAATCAGTAACTGATTATTCTCCTCTACAAATTTTATCTATCTATCTATCTATCTATCTATCTATCTATCTATCTATCTATCTATCTATCATCTTAAAAATGTCAACTTCTTTCCTTCTCAATCATTTTAAAAAATGAGAATTTTGATAAGATTTAATCAAAATTTGCTCAACCCAAATTCAAAGACGATAACTATTTCCAGCATACTACTGTGCCTACCTATTGGCTGTTTAAGATGAAGATATAAGTGGTAATTCTGCTGCAAAAATATGGCTGAATACAAGGCAATTAAAGCCAGGCATCTATGGGCTAGGTACTCGGAGAACTTTACCTGGATGGGTGGTTCCTTTCCTTCTGATTTTCCTACATTCAGTGTTTTAAACTTTAGGTGACATTTGTTTAATTTTTTTTTTAAAATGGACAAGTTTTTATCAGAGATAAAGCATATAACCTGACTCAACTCAGCACCCAGTGGCTGTGTTCCTACAATGTGCAAAGCTGGGTTATGGGTACCATTTCATGAGGATATCTAAATACCTGCACTGAGAAGTTAGGGAGGGACAATTTTAACTCCAAATAGTCCATGATTTTATGGACTTCATCATATCATAACCCTATCAAAAGAGCATCTGATGCCCAGACCTGTCCATTCAGGCTTCCAAGAAAATTCTGTGACTCTAAAGCAGCCAGGAGAACAATTCCATTATGGAAGTCCCTGCAGAGTCCTGGCAGCCACTGAACACACCTCCCAACACTGATTGGCTGCACCAACTGAACCATGCACCCCATCAGGCCCCGTTTGGAGATCTGCAGCATCTTATTTTATTTTATTTATTTATTAAATTTATCTCTGCCCATCTCCCCCCAATAGGGGACTCTGGACGGCTCACAAAAACCATTAAAACTATATATATATACATACACACACACACACACACATATATACATACACACACACATACACATACATAAAACATAAAAATTTATACAAAACATTACTGCTCTTATTGCCACAATGTAGGCCTTGATAGTGGCTCTGACCTGTGTTTGGTCGGATTCGGTCTTCCTCCAGTGGTGCTCTAGACGTCTCTTGACCCTCTTCAGAACCCTCAACTCCTCCGTCAACCACAGGGAGTGTCGGGGCCGATGGGGCAAGAGAGGTCACATAGGTGCGATCTTATAATGAGCAAGAACTCCAAATGAGGGAGGAAAAACCCTTAGTGGAGTCTGTTGCACCCAAATGCCCAAAATATTCAGAAATGCTCCAACTTACTGCAAATGCAAACAGGAAATACTGCTCCAAACAATACTACTTGGGAATGCACCTTTCAAGCTCCATATAGCTGATAGGGGTGGAGGTGGAGAGGATTTCTATCTTTGCTGCCCTATTTTTCAGGGCCTCCCCGTCCTGGCTATGGGTCTCAGATGCCAGAGACATGTCCTAAGCTACTTGTAGGTGTTTCTCTTGTCTCCCTTTTACCCTTTCCTGAGGTCCTTTATGTTCTCTGTTTATTTTGTTTCACGATGGCTGTTTCCTTTGTTATCACTTTGCTTCTTCCTTGAAGGAATTTTGCTTCCACTGGGGGGAAGAAATAGTATTTTCCTTCTCATCTGCTATTTGGGTGACTGGCTGGATTATTTACTTATTTGATCAGCTTTATAAAGCCACCCAACTCAACTGAAAATCCCAATAAGATGTCCAAACCAGACTAAAAATAATGGAAACCGAAAAGAAGAAGACCTGATTGTACAAAACGTCCAGGGAAAGCAACTCCTGGTCACAGGGGCCAGGGAAAGTTAAGGTAGTGGAAGAATGGCTGGAAAGCTACCCAGTGCTCCCTGTGACAGATTCTCTTCTGTTCTTTGTGGCCAAGCTGGGGGAGAGACAGAGTAAGAGCTGGAGGGGAAGGGCTTGGCAATCACAACACTGGGAGTGAGGTGAGCTGTCGCTGAAAGGGACAGTGAGAAAGAAACTGACAGCCACAGGGAGCAGCAACTGTATCCAGCCCCTGTCAACTCACAGCAATCTCCCTCATTAGTGGGGAAGGGGCTAGTGATAAAACTAAGCTGTCAATACTCTACTGGTGCAAGAAATCCCTGGAGAAAGGAGATGGGGACACGGCATTCCCCACATTGCAACTTTTTACCCAGCTAACGCGATCAAGTGCTGCCACCATAATTGATAAAGGGGTTTGACTGGATTATTGGTTGACCAGGATCATGTTAGTCATGAGAACACCACCTCACAATTGGTTCATACATTGCATTTTGTAAAATGATGGCTCCTCTTCCCAGCTGAAACCCAACATCTGACTATTAACTTTTCTGCAGGAACTCATGGGCTTCCTCAGCTCTATACAAATAAGATACAAAGCAGATTGTTAAGATAAGGATGCTATTTCAAAGCTGAGTAAAAATGACAACCCAGCTCATTAACTGTGACTCAAGAATGCAGAGACTGAATTAAGCATGCCACAAATATATCTGATTTCTTTACTCATCTTTACAGAGAGTTGGACAATAAAATCAAAATATCAAACTCTCAGGATGTCTTCCTATGAATGAGACCCACCTATGCAGTTTTACTAAAGAACTGGGATGGTGTAAACAGGGAAGAAGGGGCATAGTTCCTAGACCTTTGCAAAGTAGTGTTACTTTACTCAGCAGAACTGTCTTAAACAAGGCAAGGTGAACAGCCTCCACTGACCCAGTTAAAAGGTCAATGTGGAACACTTGTTTGGGTCAGTTCCTTCATTTTGCTGCTTTGCTTCATGGAACAGCTTTAAAGGGATACTCTAACTAAGGTGTGATGAAAATGAAGTGCTCCTCTGAGGCATTCTTAGCCATAATAAGTTCCAGGAAGACTCTCAAACACAGTCCTTTGAAACAGAACTACCCCCTTTCCCACTGAAGTATCACAGATACTTAAGCTCATGGAAATCAAAGATCTTACAATGCAATCCAATCAGTTCCTATTCAGATAAAGACCCGCTGCATTCTGTGGGATTTGCTCCCTTATAAATATATCAAAGATGATAGCCTTAAGCATTTTTATTTGTCAAACTGTTTGGTAAGCCATATTTCTATCCATTGCAGCAATGATAGCAAGTAGTGGCAATCTGCCTAAGGCTAAGAAACAAGTGAATGGCCGACCCTGAATCAGAGCCCGGTTTGGATCATTCTAGTTTATTGCTATGTTATATATCAATCATTCATCAATAGTACTTTTTCAATGGGGATTTACTTTGACACACACATGTAGTGGCAATGCAGAAGACCATTGTTATTTCAAGGAGTTTAGGTGACATAGTTTGATTTCTCCTGCGCATATTAAGAAAGCTCACTTTGAATCATAATAATGCTTAGTTGGCTTGCTTTTCACTTTACTTAGAAGTGGGGGGGAGGGGGGAGGGGAGAGCAAAACCCTTGGGATGGTTTAGATCAGGGTTTCTCAACCTTGGCAGCTTGAAGATGTGTGGACTTCAACTCCCAGAATTCCCAGCCAGCATGGCCACACATCTTCAAGCTGCCAAGGTTGAGAAACACTGGTTTAGGTTAAGCACTAGCTTATCTATACAGTTCTCAGAGTCTTTTGATGAATAGAATAACATCTGGTCAAGGTCACTTTCAAAGCCCCTTACTCCAAAACAGAGACATGGGATTGCAGTGCCAGGCTTTAATAAAAAGCCCTGGCATCGCCCCTGGAATCTGGAGCATGGTCACAGGCCTTGGGACTAGGCGCTGTGTTATCTATGCCAACTTGGGGTCTCTCCGCTGTCACCTTTTGGTAGCTCACGACAGTAGGGGAAGAGTTTTATCATCTTGCTTGGTATATTATGCTTTTATATTATGCACTTGTATTTCTGTTTAAATCTGCTTGCTAGCGTTAACAATAAAGCTTAAAATCTCCTCCCCTGCTGGTGTGTTCGTTGTCTCTGGATCTAAAAGAACTAGTTGCCTGGGCACCTGATCACTGCCTTGACAATTGGCAAAACAGCAGCAGCAACCACCACAACACACACCCACACACCAGAGTGGATAACTCTGTCCTTTTAAAAAAATATTTATAAAGTGGTCAAGAGATTCCTTTTAGTTTTAGTTTTAGTTTTTTAACTGTTTAAAAGTCAGAATGAGAACATCAGTTCCATACTGGAACAGACACCTTCTTTCTTTTCCATCCTATTTCCTGAAACAACCATGTAACATGCAACACTGAATGTGATGTAGTCATTCCAGGAAATGCAGGAGAAAAGAAAAAGGCTATCTGGAACAGTTTGATGTTGCTGTTAGTAGTCTGCCTTTTGAAAAGAAAAACTGGAAAAGATCCCTGTCTATTTCATATATTAAAGAAAGTATAGTTTCCCTCCTCCTCAGACCCTTCACAAATTTGGGGGCCGGGCAGACTACGTTCAAGTTTAATTACTTTGCTTGTAAAATTTGCCATTTCTTTATATGTTGATGATATGAAAGAACAGTCTTTTTTCATCTGGAGTACAAATACTGTTTTGTAAGTTGAAGTCGGCAGATCCAAGTTCAAATAAATGATTATAAACCCTGGCGCTAAAATTCAGAATGGCCAATACTGTCATAATCACTATTTCATTCTGACTGAAGCTATTCATATTTCCTTGTCTTTTTGTTTTGTTTTAATTAAAAATACACAGAAGAATATATTAGGAAACAAAATGTTACAGTATAATGGCTAAATATTATACCGACTTAAACTTATGGAATGATCCATGCTGGTTTCAGGTAACTGCCATGAAATTTTAAATTGAGAATGTTACTGTATTCCTGGATAGATTTACTGTTACATACCCAGAATATAGTATAGAAGAAAAAGGAAGATCTTTTATTTGAGTATCTCCATTATAACAGTCCAAACTACTTCTTTTTGCTTGATTAGGCTGTTAAATTTGTATGTAATTCATGGATTAATAACTCAAAATGACTTGCCACTGTTATGAGATAGAGAACAGAATTTAACAAGACACATGTAGTGAGTTATATACAAAATGCCCACCACTGTTAAATGAAAGTAGGAACATAAATCTTCTCTTGCTGTGCCTGGAGAATATTATCATTTGTCTTTTCTTCTGGTATAAATTATTTTACACTTCAGTGTATGAACAAGCCACTTAATATGCAGGGTTAGGAAAACACACACCAAAATTAAACTAAAGCACAGCATTTTCCCAACATTACTTTGCGCCTTGCAGTTTTCAATAAACTCCTCATAGACACATATATGTGAATACATTGAGTTTTGTCCTTAATGAGAATTTCTAGCGGTAGAGTAGTTTATGGCTATGCTTGCACATAACATTCAGCCATGGCTATTGTTGTTATTGCAAAGAGAGCCATAATCTATTCCTCTACTGGAATATTTCAGAGAAGCCTCAGAGCAGACAGGTCTTGAGACATTCATACAACTGTATCCATAGGATGTGCATTGTCACGGCAAGCCTTTGGATTCTGCACCACCATTCCTCCAGTGAAGAAATGAGGGATTTGGAAGCTTTTCTGCCTAGTTTAGATGAACCATAGCCTGTCATGATATTTCAGCATGGACAACCTAAGTTTAGTCTTAACAATGTTGAGAGTATATTAGCAACCAACCTCAAAGCAGAGTTTATACAACTGGTTTGTTTTCATGAACCCTAGTTAATATTTACCATAGCATAGAGCTCAGCAGCAGCAGCTGCTGGGAAGAGGACAGAACAGACAAGATAGAGAACATGGTGTTGCAATGCCACTCCTGCCCTTTTTGTACAGGAGTGGGCTTTAGATGACATCTGCTATCTTGTCTGTTTTGACACCTCACCTCACCTCACCACCTGGACACCTCCTCTGGGGAGGAGAGAACATTATGTATGCTGCCTTGAGTTGTACCAAATAAAAGCAAGATACAAATCTGAAGGAAGGAAGGAAGGTAGGAAGGAACTACTGGCCATTGCAATTTTCAGTCTCCTCCTCACTGTTGTTAGAGCTCATATTTGTCATGCCATTTATGTTATTATTGTGTTGGGGCCCTTCTTTCTCCACAAAGGCCACTAGAGGAACTGCTCAGGGAGAAAGATCAGAAAAATTATCTTTTGTGCTGGATGGGAGGAATAAATACTCTGAATCTATTTCATTTTACTCCTCTATGTGCTGAACTACAACTCCCAGCATCTCTCAGAACTGGCTATGGTTACTGGGACTACTAAGAGTTGGAGTAGAGGTCTGTTTGCAAGGCTACACATTTCCCTCCGCTGCCTGGTTGCATTCTTTGTCTCCTCAGCTTTTCATTCCCTGGAGGAATAACCTTGTGCAATTCATCTAAAACCCTCAAACAAATAGAAAAACTGCTGGCAGGAATTTCACTTTCTCTTTGTGAATCTTATCAAAATTGACTTTCTCTGGCTTCCCCTTCCTCTCTACCCATTCGCTCATACTTCATCAGTCTTTTTAAATTATGTTTACATGGTACAGCACTGTACAACTGCTGTGTGGTGTACTTATTACATTTGTGGCACATAGCATTCATGAACAGTCATTATTAGTTCATGATCTGGAAAATTAACATATATATTTAGCATAATTTTGCTATTAAGGTAATAAAGATATTAATTAAAAAGAGGGATAAAACACATATATAAACAGTCATCTTTTGTCATGTAACTCTGGATTGATTTTCTTTGTCATGATGGCTTCTGCTGCCCCCTCCTTTACTAAATTCCCAGAACATTATGTGAGTGGAAGTCTCCTTTCATTACTTTTAATATATCACTAATGTCTTTCATTTGGGCTTCAAATAACCCAGGATAGAATTATTTTCACAGCTCATTTAGGCAACATGTGAAACGTGTAATGAGTTTGATATCAATGCGGCAAAGAATCACGCAGGCAATGGTTTTCCAAGTGAAAAAGTGGAAGTGAAAGATGGACTTTGAAGAAGTGGGATAGAAAAAGTGTTGATACTTTTGAACTTTGGAGTTGGAGAAGACTGTTGAATTTACCGTGGATAGCCCAAAAACCAAACAAATAGATAATAAAACAAATCAATCAAGCCATCATGACAAAGAAAATCAATCCAGAGTTAAAGATGACTGTTTATGTATGTGTTTTATCCCTCTTTTTAATTAATATCTTTATTACCTTAATAGCAAAATTATGCTAAATATATATGTAAATTTTCCAGACTGTGAACTAATAACGACTGTTCATGAATGCTATGTGCCTCAAAGAGTTCTCACTTGAGAGCCATCATGACAAAGAAAATCAATCCAGAGTTAAAGATGACTGTTTATGTATGTGTTTTATCCCTCTTTTTAATTAATATCTTTATTACCTTAATAGCAAAATTATGCTAAATATATATGTAAATTTTCCAGACTGTGAACTAATAACGACTGTTCATGAATGCTATGTGCCTCAAAGAGTTCTCACTTGAGACACAAATGATGTAGCTCATTTGTATATTTTGGACACATTATGTAAAGAACTAGCTCTCTTGAGAAGTCAATATAGCCAGGCAACGTGGAAAGAAAAAGAAGGAGAGGATGGCCAGCAGCAAGGTGGCTTAACTTCACTACAGCTGTGATGGGTCCACCATTGGAAGATCCGAAAGACCAGGTTGGGGATCATTCTGAAGAAAACCTATCTATGCAATGGCTAAGAGTCAGCACTGATTTGATAGCATAGTGTCATAATTATTCTTTGGGAGGAAAATTCTCCTTCCCCTATTGCAAAATGATGCCACATCCAGGACAAAATGGTAGAAAGTATATCAAAACTGTGCTGCTACCCCATTGGCAACAACAACAGAAAGAAAATAGTTCTACCCATAGAGAATCTCACCACAAGGAAACTGATGGACAACATACTCTTTTCTCTGCCCACCAAATGAGGAATAGTCTTTTGAGAAACCATATTGCGCACAGCCATAATTACTGTCTGAGAGTTGCCTGAAAACATGTCTTCTCCAAAACACAGAGCTTTGTATGTCAATCCTCAGTCACTAAGCTTCCCCAAAGCAGAAGGTTTAAAAACATTATTCAAGAGTCATCTGTGGTAGCATTTCAGAGAAAGTTATTTTAACATTTTTCCCCTCCACTGACGCAACCATATGGAGCTTTATTGTGTATCATAATTTTCCATCTCTAAAAACAAGCTATTGCCTGCAAATGTTCATACTGCAATAAATATGCTTGGCTTTAATGTGACTCTCTGCTCTTTAACAGCTTGCATGTGCTCTTCTGCAAACGCTTTGAATTTCCTTTAAGAGCAACTTAAATGGTATTTATTATTTCCATGGAATGTATGGTGTAATGTTTATGCATCCAATTCTTGTTTTTTTAAAAAAAACAAAACCATCCTTGTGATTTTGAACCCAGGTCCACTGCCATATTACCCTCCACTAGCAGGAAAAACAAAAAGTTTCTCCAAGCAGATGACAGTTGAGAGAAATGTAAATGGTAGGTATTTAGCTGCTGTAAGTGGTTGGATTTTTTGTAAAATAAATACTGCCTTGTGCCTGATGGAAAAGCATGCAGCCACTGAATGATAAGATGTTTGAGGAAAATTCACCCCTCCTAGACATTGTTAGTTTAGGACGCCCACAGGCAACATACATTCTATAAACCTAGAAAACCCTTGTCAAGGTCTCCAATGTCATTACAATGAAAATATATTATGGCACAATTGTTGTGAAGGGTTAGGTTTGTTTTGGATCTGGAGACAATTGCTTGTTCAGTTATGACAAGTGCTGAATTGTTAGCTTCCACATCAATTGAAGAACTATTGGTTCATCCAGGCTGTTGCTTCACATTTCTCTGCCATATATTTATTCATTACATTTGTTACCTGTCCCAATCAGACAACTCTCAGTAGCCCACAAGATCACCATGGTATGATATTCATAACATTAAAAAATAAAATTTGAAAAATGCACATATAACATACATAAAAAGCTACAATATAATAATAATTTAAAAAATAGAAGGCAGCAATTACAATTCATGTGCTCTTCTAAATACTTGGTGTGGAGCCATTTATAAAATGCTGACAAAGTGAGGGGTGATTCTATCTTATTTACCATCTTTCTGTCATTGTTGCTATCATCCTCTGTTATAGTTTTAATGTTGCATATTATGCAATGTTAATTTTAATTTGTATGATTTAATTGATTATTAAATTTGTAATTTATTAGTATTAAATTTAATGCTGCATATTATGCAATGTTAATTTTAATTTGTATGATTTAATTGATTCACAAGTGTGCAATTTGCATCACTTCTAGGGCCATACCAGGTTTGGAGAGAATGTTAAAGGCCACATTCCAAAATTTGGCATAACCATTTGGGGATAGATGTCTGCAGGTTTAAGGGACAAAATGGGACCATTGGCCATGATGCTTGGGGCTTCTATCAACTAAAATTTTAGCAATATCAGAAGAGTTATGAATTTTGTTAACGTTTAAGAATCAGAACTATTCACAAACTTTTATCTTTCAATTTATTTTGGGGTATGCACTTTTCATTTTTTTTTCCTCCTTGGCTTTTTAAATATCTTGCCTGATTAAGAGTTTTTGTAACTCAAAAGCTCATAGACTCTTTTGTAAATCTTTCATTGGCTTAATAAAAACGCTGCAATCAGTATGGATTTATCTTTATGCCTTGTTCATTTGGGAAAATACAGAGATGTATTTCTGATCTAATCAACATTAAAACAGCATCCTTTCTATGTCATATATCTAGGACCCTATGTTTTTAATGTTTTTTTTTAAAAAAACTGAAAAAAATAAAATTCCATGGAGGGTCAGCTTTTCAAAAGAAGCGAGTGGAATGCCAACAAAAAATTGGGACTGTCATTTCTGGTCCAGACTGATTGGGTATGTAGTACATAATCAATCCATAGTCAACACTGGTCAAGCCTAGCATGTCATTTGAACAGGCCTTAAATGTGAAAAAAGGTACCTTTCTGGAGTGAATTAGTTAAATGTGAAAAAGAAAGCAACATACCCTGTTTAGCATACATAGCATGATGAAATAACATTGCATAGAAATTAATCCAGCAATAAGGGTTATTTTATTGTTTTTAATAGTCAGCATGGAAGGATATGCAGTGTTGTTCCATTTCTAAATTCATCACCTTACCTCCCTAAACATCTCACAGAAACAGCTGCATGCTAAACAGGAACAAATCGTAGCCATAAAAAAAAGTATATTTATCATTCAACTGCACCAGAATTCTAGAGATAAAATTAGGTGCCTTTAAAAATAAATGTTGATTACACATGAAATATATAGTGGGAAGACATATTAAGGAACAGAAGTTAATTATATAGTGCTGCAAGAAATCATTATAAATTAACAGAATGGAAATATATTTAGGAAAATAAATTGGGACATAATGTAGAGGAGCAACAGCACCAAGGATTTCATTACTGATGTACCTGCACCAAAAGTGAACCAAACTTTTCTTTTGTCCAAAATCCACATTCCATTATATGTGGTATGCCTGGAGCTGCATCAGAATGTAACAGGTGTGAAGGAAGAAGTGGAGTGGGCAAATGCAAAAAATGTATCTATAATCAATTAAATATATAAATCTATCTATCTATCTATCTATCTATCTATCTATCTATCTATCTATCTATCTATCATCTCCCTCTGGTCAAAGGCTAGGAAAATGCTTCCAAGAAATCCAGAAAAGAATTGAAAGCTCTAGGAGAGCC
>NW_006534440.1:25785-39968 GCF_000186305.1 Python bivittatus | reverse complement strand
CCCCAGCCAGCTGAAGGAATTCTGGGAGTTGGAGTCCACCCAACTTAAAGTTGCTGAGGTTGAGGAACCCTGCTCTAGAGTTTTGAAATCCAGATCTAATAGCCCTGCTTTATTAACATGAACCCAAGTAGGGCAACAATCACATTGTCAACATTATGACATCACTGATGGCAAACCTTGCTAAAAAGCTCTACTCAGCCAATTCCCTTCCATCTTTATACCTTCATTCAAAGTGTGAAAGGGTAGTTTTTCTCAGAATGTCATGGAGGGAATTTCTTTAGAATGTGCCTCCTCTGAATCTACCTCTTGTGAGTTTGGAACCAGTTCTGCTCCTCAATTCAGCTGGATCTTGCTTGAATTTTTCAGAGCTTAGTCTCTACACAGCTTAATTACACTTTTTTCCTCGTCCCTTTGCTCTTTTCTATTTCCCTTCCTGACATATCCAGTCAAGCAGCAAGAATTGAAGAAGAGAAAAGGGTTTATTTATTTATTTAGTAGTTTTTCTAAACTGCTTTCCATGACATTCTTCTCTGTATCTGCATCTACCTCAAAGAAAGTGGAGATAAATAGAATTACTGAGAATGACTTTTTCCTGATACTCCTTAAAACCCTAGAAGTATCATTGAAGCAAGCCTCAACAGTTAGCTGGGACCTAAAAAAATAATTGTGTCAGTTCAGTCAAATAATTTCTGTAATCAGGGGACAATGGGAAGCCCATAAGCTGCAACAAACCTTCCTGTTCACAAGATAGAATGCACTCAGCAACTTGGGTTTGCCTCAGTGAGGCTCTTTGCATTACAGAGGTGGCCCAGTTCTCCTCTTTAGGCATAAAATAGACCCAATTTATTTCAACTAGATTCTCTGTGTCACTTTCCAGCCTCAGTCCAGTTTTCCAATAACTGAAAGAGGCATCTGGGCATGCTTTGCACAATCACAGAAGCCTCTTCTGGCATTTCTCTCTTCTTTCATTCAGAGCAGACAGGAACATAGAAAGTGAACAATATTTGCCTTTTCACTGCTTCTGCCAACCTGGGAGTTCACATGGCTGTAATTTTTATTACTTTGGTGGGAGAAGCAGCAATGCTTACTCCTACCACCCTTTGCCTGTTTCTCAAGCTATTTCCATGTGCTATTAGCCATGGATACTTACTATCTGCATCGACATACCTTTGATGCGCTACTTGAGAGTGGTGTAAGCTTGTTAGCAATCAGTCTGTTCAGTTTTACTACATGAACCTCCTCTGCCTATGTTAGCCACACTGACAAGTCACAGGTGTAGAGGAGGGATGAGGTGGAAAGGAGGATGGAGTGTCCTCGGTGCTGCTTTTAGCTCCATGGTTATGTATGACCTATCAGATTACTTCCGAACACAAGTCTAGCATTCTTTTGAAAGACTGTTAAATCTACGTCCATAACAGCATGGCTGACAGATTGGAAGCACAGAAGAAGGGCTCTGGGATGAACTGGTTGAAAGTCATTTGAATGCACTGAGCAGAAAGCTCTTTCTCACCAAACCCTTCCGCCATGCCTAGATAGATAGATAGAGATAGAGATAGAGAGTTCAGAGAAGGGTTAAAGGAAAATGTGTGGCAACTTTAGGAAAGCATGAAATTAGTCTGGGAAAACAGGAAGGCATGAGAAAGAAACTCAAGATTGCCCCAATTTGACTCACTTTGGTATAACAGAGAGAGAAGGAGAAACATTTTCAGCCGATATACTATGTCAATAAAGTACAGCTCTAGTGTTTCTTATGGAGTGTTTTCTGACATGGTCTACTTTGAAAAGCTAACATTGTAACATCTCACCTGCCCAATCCATTGCTCAAGATATCCAGCAGAGAGACAGACTGGTGGCTGGTTTTTACACTGGCAGGTGATGGTCAGTGAAAAGGAAAATTAAGCCAGGGCAATCAACCAATCACTTTCCTAAACTTCTCCACAATAAAATTGTAAGGACAGCGCCTCTCATCAGCTTCACTACTGAGGCAGAATTGGGCTTGTTAATGTAAAATTGTAAGGGCCGTCCAAAACATGCCAGCATACTTCTCTGTCAGCTCATGACTTAGAGAAAAATACTAGCCCTAAAACATTACTAAGTGGAATGTATTTTACCATGATTGCTGAAGTGCCATTTAACTCCAGCCTTCAGAAGCTGAGCTTCTTTTACCTTCTCTTAGAAAAAAGAAAAGAACAGATCCAGATGCCCTTTGTTTCTACAGCCCACCCAAAAATCTCTTTTTTTCATCTCACAAGACCTATGTGTGTATCTATTAAGAATAGGAACAAAATTGTGAACAATGAACTGCATGTTCCTAAAAAATTGGAGTACTTAAGTTTCAGTAATTTTATGTTTTTAACCTTCATAATGCACTCTTGAACCTATTTTTGTATGCTTGATAATCCCATTTTGACATGCTACAATTTCCTACTGTTTAATCCTCTTCACTCCAATGTATTCAACAAATATTCTTACTTGCTGTCTTGTCTTACACAAGGAGACGAGACTGGAATGAATATTTAAATATTTCCAAACAGGATACTTTGGAAATAATGCTTCTCGTGTATTATATTTTTATGGTCTTTTATGCATTGTATCATCGGGGCATTAGTATTTGTTTTCTTACTTCTATAAAAAGGAAATGATTTGTGATGGATTGAAGTGAAAAGGCAGAACAACAGCCAATGAAATGCATTTTTTTATCAATGATTTGCGCACACTTCTAGGGAACATAATTTAAAGCTTAAGGCAATTTGCTTTTACGCACTGTAGATACTGTTGCCTTAAAAACCATCGTATGGGGGGGGGGGAAATCCCCTTCCAACCCAAACTATATCATAATTTTATTTTTTTTCCCCTCATGCCAGCATTTAATTTTTGTGACTTTTTTTAGGTTGAAGATTCTAACAAGAAGGAACCATGGTCAGGTACTTAATGAAAGGGTGCGAATTTTGGATTACTTGTTTAGTACATTATAAGAACACAGCAGGAATTCACTGTGAGATGATGAACTGCAGCAAGCTTGCATATCACATTTGCAAGTGGATAATATAATTAGCATATAATTTTCATGGTGACAGGCTGGAACAGTTGTGCTCTATTATGCCTATTTTGAAATCACCTTCTGTACCCCTAGATCGGAATGTCTTTAGTTAACTCTTTGAATTCAAGCTACACAGATCTAGAAGTCATAGCAGATGGAATAGCTCATCCTCTGCTCATTTTGCTTTAGGGAAGAAAGTCAAGATTTTCCTCTTCAGCCAGTTTTGTTTTTTTTTTTTAATATGAGCTACTATAATAGATTTTTGTAGTTTTCATGAGAATATAAGGATTTGGTATTTTCAGCAGTCTTGAACGCCCATAGGCAGAAAGGTAGGGTATAAATCATAGGAATAAAGGATGGATAGGCATGGCAATTTGGAGTTTATTTTTATTTATCTTTGTTTGATGGAGAGCAAGGGACTAAAAGACCTGGAAGTTTAGCTTTCTGCTACAAGGCCAGCCTTTCCCAACCAGGAGACCTCCAGATGTGGTACCAGAGGTGCACTTAGGATTGGGATTCAGGAATGAAGTCCACATCCTCACAGATCATGAGGCACTTAATTAACCAAAGAGAGATGGATGGTGGAACACCAGCAAGCATATCAGAGTGACCAGAGTTAATGTTGGACATAGTAGCAATCTTACTTCTTATTTTTAAAAACATTTTCATAATTGGGATGGGAGGCCTGAATATACAATTGTAAGTGTTTGTAATAAACTATCTTCCTTTTCTGGAACAAAGCAGTGCTCTTTCTCAAGTAAAATGGTTTATGGTTGTGTTTGTTCAGCAGTGATAATACATATAACCATCTAACATCTCCCCCTCTGCCCCCACTACACACACGCACCAACACTCCCAGAGTCTAAAATTATTGCAGTGAAGTTTGTTCTAGATCAGTGTTTCTCAATCTCAGCAACTTTAATTTGTGTGGACTTCAACTCCCAGAATTCCCCAGCCAAAGTGCTGGCCGGGGAATTCTGGAAGTTGAAGTCCACACATCTTAAAGTTGCCAAGTTGTCAGCAACTAAGATGCTGGTTTAATTCTATGTATACTACTTGGAGTAACATGGTGATATGTAAGAATGGGATCCCAGCATTTACCCCACCATGCCAAGAACTGACATCATGTTTGTGTGTTGTAACAGTTTCATTGCCATGTTATATACATAACCAGGATATATTTTTGAAAAACCTTAACACAGTAGACTTTCTGTATTTTTATCTATGTATTTACTTTTGATCAAACATACATTTGCTTCCAGACTGCTGATATGAATAATTCTGCAAAACGGAATTCCCATTTTAGTTTTCTAATTTTCAGCTGGCTGATTTTATTTATTTATTTATTGTGCTTTCTAGCTCTACACAATGCCTCTTGTACTATTTGTAGATCTGCTAAAGACATTGATTCTGTTTTCTAAGAAATTTTGCATTGAAACATTTAATTTGAATGATATAATTCAATTAGTTTTCAATCCAACGACTGTCATATAATTTTTACTTATTTCATTAATTACTTTCCCCCCAGTGTCAATATGATGACATGAGGACTTTCATATGGTAAGAAGAAAAGAAACATAATTCCTTCCCCACAGAATTTCCTAATAGCTGCACCAATATAAATATTAAGGATCTCTGTCAAGTACACCTGTTTTAAAAGCAAAGAATACTTATTTATTTATAGAAAGATTTATATACTTCCCATGTCTGAGAGTGGGTTAACAATAAGCAAAGCAATACAAACACATCACTATCAAAAAGAGAAAATATAACAGCAACACATGTCCACCGTATGTATCAAAGGCTCAGTCAAATGGAAGGTACATCATACAAAAAGAAATGAGGTGAAGACTGCTTGCACATCAAGAGGCAACATGTTCCACAATCTGGGCACTACTACCAAGAAGGCCTCTACTCCTTTCATTTCTCATGGGTCCTGCAAACCCTGCAGCCCCTATCAAAATGAGAGCATAGTACAGGGTAATTCTGGGTGGGAAACACAGACTTGTAACTACCCAGGTGCCAAGATATGCAGTGCTTTATAGATTAAACCTAGAATCTTGATTTGGATTTAGAAGCCTATCAGCAACTATGTCAGCAGCTGAGATGCTTGTGTAATACTACTAAACCAATACCTCTCTCTTAATAATTAGGCTGCTATATTTTGTACTAATTGCAGCTTCTGAGTAATTTTCAAGGGCAGCTCATGTAAAACTCATTCCAGCAGTATAAATCTCAGATGATAAAAGCATGAAACAATATTGTAAGGGTGTCTTGGTCCTCAAAGGTGCACAACTGGGGTATGAGGTGGACTTTAGTTAAAGTTCGCCTCCCAACCAGAGTTTCTACTGCTTCTCAAGCAAGAGCCAGAAGTAAAAAAAAAAAAAAAATCTTGAACCATGGATCAGCTCCTTTCCAATAACTGAAAGAGGCATCTGGGCATGCTTTGCACAATCACAGAAGCCTCTTCTGGCATTCCTCTCTTCTTTCATTCAGAGCAGACAGGGACATAGAAAGTGCATAATCTACCTTTTCACTGCTCCTCCTCTGGAAGGAGTGGAATCATTACAAAACAGTGCAATCCACATCCAACTGTCACAGGCAAAAGAATGCCATAATCAGTGGTACCAAATGCCATTGAGAGATCTAATATGACCAGAAGGAACATACTTTCACCACCTATGACCCAACACACCACCTATGACCCAACTGTAACTAAAGCCCCACTACCTTCTCCAACTACTTTTCCCAAAAAGTGGATACAGCAAAAGTTGTCTAATGTGGCTGAATTGAAAAATGAAGTGGGCATCACACTGCCTCCTTCAGGGCAGGAGGCATAACATCCTTCTGCCAAAGAATCCAGCTGCAAGAATCCTGGCTACCCACCCACAGGAGCCTAACGGGTCATTGATCATGTCCCAGATGACAGAGCTCATGTTGTAGCAGAACCTACTTCCTTGATCTCTGTACACTCAGACAAAATCCCAGAGAGGGAGATTTGTTGCCCAAGTCATCTTTCTAGCTGCATAAGTAGCATCAAACTTGCAGTGAATGTGAGGGACTCTTATCTGCAAAGAATTTGGTAAACAAGTCACAGTAATCAGCAGAAAGATCTTCTCTCCCATCTTTAACCAAAAGGTACTGGATCACCTTGAACAAGGACACTGGATGAGAGTCTGCAGACACAATAAAAGTGGAGGAGTAATGATACTAACTGCTCTTACTGTCATGGTATAATCCTGAACATGATATGCAACCAAGGTCAGGTGCATTTGTCACAATCATTTGTTCATTTCACACATTGCACCAATATTTCACACCTTACACTAATTAGTAATCTTCTTCTATCTAAGAAACCACAATTTATCCTCACAAACAACCAGCAGACTGCAAGAGTCATCTAGTGAAGGTGTGATGTCAGCTGAAGGACCAAAGTTGAATACATTTCCCAATTTTGGGGGCAGCATTGAGGGGCTTGAGGATTAAAAGTGAGAATGGGAGCCCTATACCTTTTAAAAGTCTTTCACTTCTACTCTCAACCCCTTCAGCTGGCCCAGAAGGATACTATGATCAATAGTATTGAAAGCCACTAAGCAATCAAGGAGGGCCAGAATGGATACACCACCCCTATCCAAAGTCTGACAGAGGTCATCAACAAGTGTGATTAATGTCATCTCTATATCTCAGCCTGAAACCCGATTGTAATAAATCCAGATAATCCACCTTGAAGCTGTAGGCCTACTACCTTCTCAATAACCTTTCCCCAAATGGGAAGGTTGGAATCTGTCAGCCCCACTATGTAGACTAGATCAGGAAATCAACTCCACAGGAAGGGTAAAACTACTTTTATTGAGAATGGCCATAATAACAGAATCTTTCAAATCTGATTGTGCTGTACCTCCTCCTCCTTCTTATAATCCAGTGAATTAGAGAGGCATCTGCCTGATCTGCTTTTGAATGTTATCTTGCTCTTCTGGACTTTTTTTTTTAAATAAAATAATATTTTTTGCTTAGGTAATGGTTCCTGCATATTTCCATCAAGATCATCTAGCTTACTCTCTGCAGAGCCTGGATGAAAATTGTCCAGTACTTCCAGGTCCAATGAGAAACTCTTTAGGAGGAGTGGACCACTGCTTCCTTCAAGGCACACAGAACCCTCCAACCATTCCCTCCAAGCAATTTCCCACTGCTTTGACCCAGCTTCACATCACTTCCTAAGTGGTCCTAAAAAATCAGGAGGAACATGGATCTTACACAGAGATGGCAGAACTCAACAACCCAAGGACTCTGTCCACTTCCTTGGATCAAACTCAGGCCAGATAACTGAAAAAGACCCAGCCCTGGTCATCTCCACAGGACCAGCAAAGCCACAGACTAACTCTGAGTGGATCCAAGTGACTTTATCTGACAAATGCTTCACATATTCCTCATAACAGCCTTACAAGGCTTTCCATGACCCACCTTACCCAGAAGGGATTGAGTGACCTGAAACCAGGTCATCAGGCAGCTATCCACAGAAGCAATAAGGACAACGAAATAAATATGTTTTCCCATCTCTATCACCACAAGATAGCCTTAATTCACACTTTCACCTGGGCTCAGTCAGATTTGCTCTTTGTCTTCCTCCAGCAGCACTTTAACCATGTCCTATGCCACTTCATCTCCTGCAGTTCCTCCAAAAAATGGGAGGCCCTCTGAGATCCATGTGCATAAAGAGTCTGCATAAGTACAATCCAAACTAAGGCCATTGTCACTTGCTCAGTCCAACCAGTGATTAAGGCCTTGGTCAAATCATGCACCAGAGCTTCAGGAACTATTCCAAGCCCCCTCTAGAACCCCACCAGGTCCATCTAGTGCCTGGGGGAAGATTGATCAAACAGATCCCTCCTCCCTGCACAGAGGGATAGCCACAGAGAACTCCAAAGCCAACAGGGAGTGATCTGTCCAGACAAGGGACTGATTACAATAGTTATATGGCAACTCCAGAGAAAAAAAACCTACAAACCCCAGATCTAATGTGTGACCCACTGTGAGTTGGGCCATCAATAATCCATGGTTGCCACGTTGGCCATGAAGTCCTGAGCCACCACTGACTCCAGACCTAGTGATGGCAGGTTGAAGTTTCCCAGGACCATATGCCTGGAGAATGCTGCCAAACCAGCCAGAGAGTTCAGCAACTCAAGCAGGAAAGCTATTCCATAGTAGGGAGACAGACACACAGGCAACAATCCCATATAATCTGTATGACACAGCTTCACAGAATTTTACATCTGTTCATTTGCAGAGCAGCTCCTCAGAAGCCATTTGAGTCTCCCAGATGACAACAGCCATGACCTTACCCCTGCCCCAAAGTCTTAGCCAATACCACACCTGAAACCCAGGTGGGCACACTTCTGAGAGGGGCACCCTCCATCCAACCAGGTCTCAGTGATGCATGCCAGGTTGACTCTGTCTCCATGGATGACAGAGCCCTTATTTATGTCATCCATGAATGAGGGAGGCCTTATTTCAGACTGTCTTGGCATTTAGCAGCAACAGGTAAAATCTGGGATCAGTGACCTGGTTTCTGGGATTAGCATAGGGCACTGTAACATAGCACTGGTATCAAACACCAGGCCACTTTCCTGAAAGCTGCCTGCCCCCTCCTGCCATATCACCCTAAGTCTGTCACCTATCACTTGTCCCAAAGCTTCTAATCTACATGATTCTAAGGGACATTTTAGGTTGAAGGCAGATCTGTCAATCTTTCTCCTACCTCCCCTTTCCATCAGGATATTTTATACACAGATTTAAGGGCAGGGTTTGTTGTAACTACTGTAAACATAGTGTCGTGTATCCAGTACATTGTATTTTAAAAAGTGTGAAATGGATTTATTCTCAAGCAAATAAATGAATATAGAACTGCAGATTTACTTTGTTAAAATCTTGGAAAAGTCCTATAACTTGGAGGTGGAATATATGCTTCCTGACATACAGTATAAGGCTTCAGTTTTAATGCCAGCAACTGCAGTTAAAGGAATATTTTTACTTTTGATGAAAAGTTTTTGGATAATATAGGGGATTCCCATGGCTCTCTATTACAGATGTAATTATTTTTGAGGGAAAATCTAGAGTGTCCATTGATCTATGGAGATTAGACCAGTCCAATCCTTATTTTACCTCTTCTGCTGTTGGACAAATGATAAATCCCTCTAACCTTGGAAAAAGATTTCCTAGTTTAGACATACCGTATCTGAGCTGCAAAAATCTGGCTCAGGGTTGGTGTTTTTGATATCTCTTTGCTTAGATCTGGATTTTTGTAGTCCAGATAGGGTATACATAATTAACTTAAAGGATGGAGTAACAAAAAACATTTTGAGAAGCTCTACCAGCACAGAAGACTGAGGATAGTGTGTATTAATATAAGCAGTAGCTTCAGGTTTTTCTGTGCCTGCTTTAGATCCTGAAAATTAATAGAGTTTGTCCAAGTGGGAAACAGAGAATATGTGGCTGAATATGTCACTTATGTAGCCTTCTTTTGGGACATGGCGATGCCATAATTGTTCATTTTAAGAATGAAGAAAAAATCCATGACAAGCTAAGCTACCAACAGTGCATCTTCAGCCTTGTATGTAGTAGCACTTCTTTGAACTATTAAACACCTTGATCCAAGATCCAGGGATACCAAATGACTTGGATTCAAGCTAGTGTAATATTTTGGATACATTTTATAAGGATGAAAAAGGTCTTCAGATCTTCAAGGGGAGGGCTTTCCCCCCCCCCCCCAAAAAAGAAAGACTAGACCTGAAATCGTTTTTCAATTTCAGTGACAAAAAGATTATGTTTCAAAATCAGTTGAATGCTAGAGGTTTTGAAGGCCTTTCTCTTCATTCATTGACAAAATATAGACTTTTTGTTAGAAGGCTATAGTATATGACACAAGCAATCCTAGGAGTGTAAATTGCATGCATTATATGCATTAGGACACATATTAATCTGGAAAAAAAAACTTATTCCAATTTTATTTTGCGAACAAAATGATTCTTCAGTAATGATAAAATATTCATTTCTTTGCTTCATTACCTTGCTTTGATGCTAGACAAAGAATATGTCATGAATAAATGAACTGCTGGATTTTTCCTCTTTTACCAGCAAATTGGCTTCAAATGATTAGCATTTTTCATTACAAATAATAATTCATATAGTTACATTTGCTATTATACTCTTTAGGTATAATACAGGTCCCACATGAATCTGTTTGAAATCTAAGAGCTATTTTGGGCATCACACCATCAGGAATTAAATTTATAACATTCCCAAACAAACTTAGGCACTTGGACAGGCTTGGAAGACATCAATTTTTTTATCACAGAATATATACACATACATACATACACACACACACACACACACACACACACACACAGGCACACATATCACATACCAAGATTTCAATACAGATAAAAATGTAACCCAAAGTGGCTTTTCTGTCAACTGGTCTTATGGCTGCTAGATTTTCTTAATTGATTAATTCCATTTAAATTGTTATTTAAAACCTGATTTAAATTTTTCAAACTCACCCAATCTCAAGAGACCTTGGGGTTCCTACCCCAAAACCTGTGAGATTTGCCCACCTTGCAAGCTTTTAGCCACTAAAAAGTTAAAAAACAAAAACCAGGAACCATTTGCTCTATTTTTTTCAGACTACCAGTCCACAGGCTGGAACCAGTGCTACGGAATTATAGGTGAATCATATTAGACTCTGTGAATATTAGAGTTCTGTTTCCAGCACAAGGTTTACATTTTACTACAAATCATTAGAACCTACACAAGAATTGGAAGTAGGGTTTCTTGAACATCTGTCCTCTGTCCCAGTGGAAAGGCTAATTTTTTTTAACTGAAAGGAGTTTCCAGACCAGTACTGCACAGATCTCAGAGATAAACAGAGATATACATACCTACAGGTACCTAGACGGATGCACAACCCATCCGCCCACCCACAGACACACCCACAGTAATGCACACACACACATACGATGCAATTATGCCTAGTAGATGTAGTTAGAGTACCTCATTGAACCCTATCTCTGTTATAGAAATGGAAGGGGATGGGCAAAGTTACTCTCCAAAACAGTATTCAGCAATTGTATCCAACACAGTGCTTACTGTAAACAGACGAAAGGCAACAATTCTATTTTTTCCCCATAAGTATGAGAAAGGAATAGAATCTTCAGTTTATTTTATAGGCAAGCAATAAAAAAGCTACAGTATTTGTATCTGCCACTTACCAGGATGGTTGTAAGTATTATGGCCAGTTCGAAGGGAACCTGGTTTGCTTTACTGCAGAGGAGCACTATTCCTCCAGGAACATGCCACCAATAACACTTGGATAATGGTGGCTATTAAAACCTTGTTTTACTGTCAGCAGAATTTGCTAATGAGGCAAACTGACAAACGCATGAAAGTCCATGTGGCAAATCCCTGGCATTAAGAGCATTTTTTAACATGTAATGTTGTTTGGCCATTAAGTTACTGATAGGAAAAATACTTAGTCACTTCCCAGCTGTTCAGTGGCAAGCTGAAACATAAAATCTAAGCCATTAAATAAGTCTGAAAGGAAGAGAACAGGTGGCAAATGGTTTATATGGCAGATGGTGCCTCTTTTTTTTTTAATATTTGTACTCCTAATTTACAATACAAGAGTCTATAACAACCAAGTTGTGTTTTACCTTTCTCACTCTAGAAAATGTTGAATTGTGGAAGGATGTATGAAAATGAATGCCATAATTCTTCTCGGTAAAAGGCAATTATATCCTTTAGCCTACTTTGTTTGATATAATAAATAGAAAATATATAGCAACAGAGTTCTACTCTAGATTTCTTTGCTCCCAAAGCATGAAATACTAATGGTTATGAGTTCCACAATCATATCCTAGTTCCAGTTTATATTTATCTTTTTAAAACACAGACAATGAGACATAAATAAATGGTTGTTTCCTTTGGACGGCACATTTTTAAAAGGTGCAGGTGCTATGAAGATTTACTTTATTCTCATTACTGCATTCCCACAGGCTTTTGATAGCATATTTTCTTATTCTGTTGGTTCATGGACAGGTAAATAGCAAGTAAAAATTCAAGAACAGCCAAAAAAGCATGGTGACAAATGATGGCATGAAAAATTAATTCATCTATATTAGAATGGTCACAATCAACATATTGTGAATATCATCTGATGCATAAAATTATCATCTGCTAAATTCACAATGCAAGATCAATGATAAATAAATGTGACATTTGTTTTATGAAGTATGGCATAATATTGAGAGCCAAACACCAGTAATACTATCTTGCCTTACTTGAAATGTAAGGTGTAAAGCAGACACATGACAGTCATTTTGATAAGATGCAATGGAATCTTAGGCCTGAACTACCAAATCTATTTCTGAAGTTGAGTGCTCACATTTTCTGCAGCTTTTTCTCCTTGATCCTTTCCCACTTTTACTTCCTGCATTACTATTAATTCAGAGACAGTTATTATTTATAGAGTGCCTGAAATCTAATGATCATAGGAAGTTGGCATGTGGGTCAGTCCCAATATATTCAAAAGTTTCTAGATGTTTCTTGGAAATGCCACTAAGTTACATTACGTATAACAAGAATGGCCCTTGGATCCTCTGTACATTTTGTGGTATGATTATCATAAATGAACAACATAGTTTCCTGCCATTTTGAGGCAGGAAACATAAGGAAAATGTTGGGCACATGCCAAGGCTTAAACCGGGAAGGGAAGGGAAGGGAAGGGAAGGGAAGGGAAGGGAAGGGAAGGGAAGGGAAAGACCCAGGTGGAAAAAATGAAGAAATCTTGCCCCCACTCTTTTCTTCACATACAGGTGTTCAGTTGTGGTTTAAAAATCATCTCTGCTAATAGTCTTGTTATGGCATGAGTGGGAGGGGTATAGAAGCAGGGAAATCTGCCACCAGGGCTGTGTTAAGTGCACTCAAGACAGAACATCATCACTGTAGCCAAAAGAGAGAAAGGGGTTGAAATCTGGAAAGAGGTGTCTTAAATTGGCTTCATTTCCCCCTGCTTCATGCATGGGAGTTAAACAGTTTAGGCTGCAGTGTGAAAAAAAAGCCCTTTGTGAGTATTGCCACAGGCTGGAATGAGGCTGATCTGTCCTTTCTGCAGACTGAGAAGCAGAAAGAACAGGACGGTTCATATGGCTGAGCTCCTACAAATCAGCACTGCTCTCAATTGCATTATCATTCTTTTTTGTTAATCTCTTTGGATTTGGTTTAACCCCTTAAGATGCTTTGGAGGTACCTAAAAATATTAAAGTATATATTTTTAAAAAATAATAAGTGAGAGAAGGGACACTAAAAAAGAGAGAGGGAATGTTTAGGAGGGCTGCATGGTTCAGAACCTGTCCAGCTGGAATGGGGCAAGGTACCATTAAATCCATTAAATTCAACCCAGCAGGTTGGGCATGCTGCGGGTCCCGTCAACCAAGGAATGTCGGCTGGCAGGGACCAGGAGACATGCCTTCTCTGCTGTAGCCCCTGCCCTTTGGAACATCCTCCCTTCAGAGATTAGATGGTCCCAACCCTGTTGGCCTTTCATATATCTTTAAAGATCGGGCTATGTGCTTAGGCCTGGGGCTCCAAATGCGTTAAGGGCTCTGACTCTTGCCTATATTGATAAGTATTGTGATAATTTTCTTGGCTGATGTATATATCTATTTTTGTACTATTTTTAATTGTTTTAATTGTTTTAGAATTGTTTGCTGCCCAATCACTTGGTTGAGATGGGCGGCCATAGACACTAAATAAATAAATAAATAAATAAATAAATAAATAAATAATAAAATCACACACCCCGTTCTTGTTTGTTTATTAAATGATCGCTTGAATCCCTCTTAATGCACACACCTATGTTAAAACACCTTAGAGATGTTCTCCTTCCATCTGATTACCTGCTCCCACTTTGAAACAGCTTTGCATCATTTCAAACAAAAGGCAATTTAACATACAAAAAAGGTGGCATTTCACAGGGTCTTATCATGAGTGTGATGATATAGAGACGATATAAAGATAGATAAGATAAGATAAGATAAGATAAGATAAGATAAGATAAGATAAGATAAGATAAGATAAGATAAGATAA
>NW_006534440.1:0-14812 GCF_000186305.1 Python bivittatus | reverse complement strand
CTGGGTTGTAATGTGGAGTTGGTCTACCTCAAGTTGTGAGTGCAGCTTCCTTTTCACTATATTGAAGAGCTGGGTAACTAGTTGTTTCTCAGTTAGTGTGGATGTAGGTCTTCTGTCCATCCATAGTTCCCTCAGATATTTCATATATCCCCTCTCATTAGGTCTACTGTTATAGTAGCATTCCATCAATTCCAAGTTCTCTTGTCTCATCGATGTATGGTTTGTTCCAGTAGCCCACTTATCATCAGATGCTAGTTCCCCAACATCTGACATGGACCTTGTTAATCTGGGTGATGTCCAAGCCAGCATGACTCTCTTAGTTCGTGTCACTCTCATATTTGAAGTAGGCAGGTGAAGCGTCAGGGGATCTTTGCCCAAGGACCTCTACTGGTAAGGTAGGTACCAGCTGGGATTTGAACCCCGGTCTCCTGCATCAAAGGCAGTGCTCTAACCACTATGCTATCCAGCCTCATTGAATATATACATTCTGATTAATCTGAGCAGTCATTACTAGAGAAAGGAATTTGGTCTTACTGCTTCCCTTCTTATGTTATCCATATTTATTTATTTACTTGATGTGTTTATAATTTTTTTTTTATTGAAAAGGTTTTAGGCAAGTTGCAGAGAATTAATAAGCCTGAAAGATAAAACTTGGTAAACCTGGCAAACAACAAGCAAAGAATTCCCAGTCCTATCGGAACAAGATATGAAAAACCCTAGGTCAAATTCCAAGATTTTTCTGAAAAAGCAAAGCTTAAGCCCACTTCTTGCATGATGGTATCTATACAATAACTGTGATAATGATTGTGATAAACAAATAAATGTAAATGTATATTATTTCAGTGAAGCAGTGACTGAATGAAAGCAGTGCTGCCTAGGATATTTTTTCCATGGCAAATATAGGCCACTTCTGTATAACCCAATCTTCCCCAACATGTCATCCTCCAGGTTAATGGAGATTATAGTTCCTAACCAAATCAACCAGTGCTGGCTGAGAATTTTGGGAGTTTTAATACCAGTAGAGCTGAGGGCACCATAACATGGAAGCCTATATGCAAAATGCCCCTTATATTTGATTCCAGAATGAAACAGGTAAGGATACTATTGCAAAATTTCTACTTCCAAAGAACAAAAATAAATTCAACGATTGAATCATATGATAAAAAAAGAAATGCTGTTTCATTGGTGGGAGGAAAATATCTCCAATACTTTCCCTTCATAACGTTTACTTTTTTGAGGGGTGGGGGATACCTGTGTTGCTTGATCATAGCGAAGTATGTTTTAAAAACAAGGAATGAGGAAAATAAAAATCTAAGGGGAAATTAATTTGACAAATGCCAGCTGTTCTCATATCTGTACCTGGCAATGTATTCAAAAACTAAGTAATCATTAGCTTATTATGTCATTCAGCAAATCTTTTTAATTGACAAGGAAATCCATCAGATATTAAGGCAGCAAGTAAGTCAGTCAACAGCCTTGTTGCAGATGACTCATGATTTTAGTTATTTTGTAAGAGGTATATGTTTTAGAATTCCTTTTGAAGATCAGCAGGATCCTGGACCTGTTTCTTGTTGCTGCAATGTCACTTGTGATCACAACAATATTTATGGCTCCCTAATTAATGGAAATTAAAAATTAGGTATTGAACTGGGTTTCCTAACATTATGGCATATGTTCATCTAAATACTTATATCTTTAAATATTGCCAACAAAAGCAGAAAAGAGAAAGGAAATAATGTCAATAAAAGACTGTGCTTGCAATTCTCTTATCCAGAAGCATGTGTGTGTATGTGTGTGTGTGTGTGTGTGTGTGTGTGTTTTACTGCCAGACCTTTCTCCCCAATTGTGCTCTTGGGATTAAAATCAATAGTTAGCTTATAGTTAGCAATAAAAGTAAGTATATCTTCATCAAAATCAGGAAAATTGATTGTCAATACTGTAGCTGATCTCATTCCTCAGAGTTATTTTAAGCACCTGGGCTTTTCATAGGAAAAGATTTTGCAGTTTTAGAATTACATTTTTAATTAATGGAAAAGAATGATTTTTAAATGTACTTTTTAATAAGGGAATCCTCTAATGTTATCCTGGATATGAGAAATCTTCATTTACCAACCTTGTGTCCTGCAGATGTGTTGCACGAATCGCTATGTGAGTTTGGGATGATGGGAGTTGCAGCCTGATATATCTGGAGGGCAAAGGATTCCAGAAAGCTATTCTAGATCATCAGTATCTGCACACTGCAAAGCAAGGTGGGATGTTCTATGTCTCCCTTAAACTTTTATGGAGCCTGGACTATCTTTTGTCAGTGGCAGAAGAGAGTGTTCATTTTGATTACAAAGAGGTTTCGGAGCTGTTTGCTATATTCATAGAATCAGAAAATCATAGAATATAAAGGTTGGAAGAAACATTGGAAATCATTTTCTCCAACCCCCTACCCCATGAAGGAATCCACAACTGAGCAGTCTTGACAGATGGCCATCTAGCCTTTAAGTACTTCAAGGAAGGGTGAGTCCATCATTCCCAAGGCAGCCTGTTCCACTGTTGAACAGCTCTTACTATGAGGATATTCTTCCTGATGTCAAACCAAAATATATTTTCTTGTTCTTTAGACCCATTGTTGAATTACTGTCCTGTCTTCTGGATTGCTGATCAAGTCTATTAGGATATTACCCTATCCCCTATATGACAGTCTTTCCTTGTCCCCATGAAAGTCTGTTCTTCTGGCCAAACATATCCATCAAATACAGCCTTTCCTCATAAGTTTTTTCCCAGGCTTCTTATCATATTGGTTACTGTCCTCTGACATCCTCCACTTTGTCAATGTCCTTCCTAAAGCTTAATGGCCAGAAATGAACTAGTATTTTAAGTGTGGAAAATAACAATGACTTCTCATGATTTTTTTAAAAAATAATAAATTATTAAAAATTACAATTGCAAAGGTAAAAGTTAATGCAAAAGAAAAAAGAAAAAGAAAAAATAGAAGGTGCAGAAAAGAAAAAAAGAAAAAGAAAATTAGAAAAGAAAGAATACATAAGAATATAGTAAAGAAAAAGAAAAGAAATATATAAAGAAATGACTTCCTCCTTCATCCCAACATGTATAAACAATTTTAGTAACTCATCACCTTCTCTTAAAATACAGCAAATGATCTCTTCTTCCCATATGCCATCTCTTATCTATAAACAAAACCTTAAAACCTCCTCGTTTCAGTCCTAATCAGCAAAAGTCTATTAAGGGTTACCAGAAATAACAGTGTATCTATTTTAACCTTGATCAAATAAACCAACTTTACATTCCTGAGGATATAGGTCTTCTGAAAACAGTGACCACTAGGAAGGAAATTCCCTGCTAAGGAGGTACAAGTTGGTAGGGGACCCATGATTCTGAGAGGGCCAGAAGAATCTCCATGTGAAAGAACAGAAAAACAGAAGACCCCAAGACAAATATTTGGAAAAGAATACCAAACTAGATACCAACCTCCAAAACTGTACTGTTAAACGGAACAACTTTTAACTGATCCATCTATTCCTGATGTTTTAGAATGGGTGACATTTATAAACAACATCTAATATGACAAGATGAACAATGGAATATGTAACAAACAAGTTATTGAAATAGAGACTTTCCATCTGAGTCATCCACAAGCAAGTTACATGGTCAAAGTTGCTGACTGAAGGAAACAGTTCCCTTCTAGTCAAACTGCTATTCTTATGGACTGGCAGGCATGTCAGGGTGGCAATGCACCCCAGCCTGGAAGAAAAAAAGGGTGCCTTGAATAGCCTCTTCTCTTCCACAACCCCTCTGTATGCTGCAATTCTAATAACAATAGGGAAAACGAAGGCTATTAAAGTAAAACAAGGCTGATGGTGGCATAACTAAGATTAGGCAAGCACCCCCTTCAACTTACCCCATTTCCGTTGCTGATTGTCTAATCTTGTTCAAACAATAGTAGATCTAGCAAGAGGATATCTGCTAAAGGTAAATCCAAAACTCTTACAAGATTGTCCCTTTTGCTAGTCAGAGCAATAGGTATATGCCTTTCAACTGTTCATTGGCTCTTCCTTGGAACCTCTTTTGTTCATCAAAAAAGGAGCTTGTAAAACCTTTTCATGTCCATCCGCCTTTTGGCAGCTCTTTTCTTCAGGCCTGGAGGAAAGCTTTTAATCCAAGCTGGGCACCTGGCCAAGTATTCCCCCACCCACATACACATTTTTTTTTTGTCTCTGTTGTTACTCTTGACCATCCTTCTTGTCCCCCAGTTTTACTAGTTGGGCCTAGTTTGGACTATCAATACTTTTTGTCTCGGAGTACACATCCGCTATAAATGGAGTGCTCTTTAAAAGGAAAGAGAAAGAAAATCTCACTTTGGATGTGTCTACCCTGCATCCTTAAGCTGCTTAGTCCTTTACTGATGTTGACTAGACTCTAACCAAAATTCTGCCTGGATTGGGATACTTCAGCAGTGATTTGCCAGCATTCAGATTGCTGGCTTCTGCACTGGACAATTCTCCTTGTTGCTGTGTTTTCCCAACTTTTTGAACAGGAAAGCAGACAGCTGAGCCAACACAAGCCAGAAAGTACTATTTCCTTGGACAGGAAAAAAAAACAAACATAGATGAAGGTCACATTAGAAGTGGGCTAAGAGTAATTATAGGATAGTATCTCCTGTTCTTATCCCCTGAAAGCGTTGGTGGCCTGAACTCACAGTGGATCAATCTGGCAGTGTGGACAGAGAGTCACTCCAGATGTTAGGACTCAACTGCCATAAACCTTAACCAATATATTGAATGATAAGGAATTGTGGGAATTGTAATACAAAGGTCACCAAGTTGCCTACTTGTGATGCAGTTAAAATGGACAATAGTCTGAATTGGTATAAAACAGCTTGGTATAATATTCAGTGATGTAAAATTGACGATGATGATGATGATGATGATGATGATGATGATAGAGATAGATAAATAGAATCTCAGATATTTAAATCAAAACTCTCATATACCATATGTGGATGGCAAGAGAGATGCATGCCTCCCAAAAGGGAATTAAAAAGTTATATAGCATACAAGGTGGTTGTTGTGGGGAAAATGGGAAGTGGGGGCATTATGTATTCCACCTGGAGTTGTATAACAATAAAGGTGGGATACAAATCTAATAGTTAACAAAATAAATATCTAACAATGAATGTCAAACAACTTCCACTGTATGATCTTTAAATAATTTTGCTGGGGAAAAGGGTGTCATTGAAATACATGTGAAAAAGCTAAACTTTTCTGTCTGGATTTTCTTTGGCTGCCTTAGAGAATTCGATTGCTTTCAAAAGAGTGCGAAAGCTGCCAGCCCTGGTTGGATATATTTTAAAGTTAATGGTAGTCAGGGTTATACGTCTGGTTATTCTCCAGCAAGAGCATTGGTGTGTAGTTCTTAATTGTTGTTCTTGCTGTTGTTAGTACCGTACAGGTATTGATTGCTGTTGCCCTGTCACTCCAGCTCATTTGTTGTCTGCCAAACATTTCAAAGGCTCCCATGAATGTTAGGAAACAGATAAGTCTAAGAAACATCAGTAAGTGATACAGAAAATCTTTACGTTAGAAGCGATCAGCCTCTCCCCACACTCTGCCTATAAAAAATTCATTATTATGGACAGACTCATAAAAGAAAGAGATGTACAGGAAAAAAGAAATCTACAATTTAATTAAATATATCCTTTTGAAAAATACTTATCATTATATACAGAAATTGCTTAGTAACTGAGTGACTGTTCACATAAAGTGAATCAAACATGGCCTTGGGTCTTCTCCACTGCTCCCAGGAATGCAGATCTTTTGTTCTATAAATGTGTGTCCTCCATGCACCCTGTAACTCTGGATGGATGAGGTAGACTCACTACAAAAAGCACTTTTACGCTACTTGCTGACCCCCAAATTCTAAATTTCAGTCACCTTCAGAGTAGCCTCGATGCCCATCTGTGCACTGGCTTTGATTTCACTATAGGCCTGTATACCCTATTTATGAGGACTGTGCAGATTTTCAAAAGGATGCTTCATTTCAACAAAGGGCCTTTTTGAACCACTTTTTTGAATGCCATTGCATTATACTCCTATCTGGCACAGCAGAATAGTCATAGTACTTCACTTCGCTCAACAAAAGCTGCTTTTGAACACGAGCATCACAAACACCAAAGCAAAACTAGTTAAAGTTGCCTTGATGCTTTGCTATGTTAAAGTAGACAAATGTCCCACCACAAAGGTAAGTAGCTTACTGAAGCAGATTGACCATGATCCACACAGGCCTACTAATTACTATCAGTTCCCATTACTGAACCAATACTATATGCAATATATCCTACCTATTTTGATTGATTGAATCAAAGAATAAATATCAATTCCATTGTGACTACATACATGGGAGTTCTCCAGGATGATCTGTTCCCAACCTGGCCCTTCAGATCTTCCAGTTATGCATCGACTGCCTCTGTAATTGAGTTCCTCCACCTTGCTTCTGGTTATCCTCTTTTTCTCTCTCCTTCCACCTTTCCCAGCATTACAGACTTCTCAAGAGAGCTAAGTCTTTGCATAATGTGATAATTTGAGCCTGGTCATCTGTGCCTTGAATGAAAACTCTGGATTAATTTGTTTTATGATCCATTGTTTGTTTTCTCAGCTATCCATGGTATTCTCAGGATATCTTCTCCAATATCAAAGTTCAAATGTGTCTAGAGCCATCGTGTTCTTTCTATCCTTCTACAGCTACTTCAAAGCCCAACTTTTGCTTCTGTAGAATATCACAGAGAAAATCCTTGCTATGCAGTTCTAATCTTTGAAATTCTAGAGCCATCATGACATCTGAATATCTTTTCCAGGGCCTTCATTGCTACCCTACCAAGTGCTAGTCTGTGCCATATTTCTTGACTCCTTTACTGTTGATAGTCAACCCTAAAAAGCAGATGTTATCTACCATCTCAGAATCTTCCATGTCACTTGTAAAGTCTGTCATTGTACCTGTTGTCATTAGTTTGATCATCTTTATATTTAATCTTAGTCCCATTGTTTCACTTTCTCTGTTATTTCATTAGTACAGCTTGCAGATCATTTGCATTTTCAACAGAGCACTGTCATCAGCACAGGACAAGTTATAGATGTTTCATTGTCTGGTATTAAAATGCTTATCTTCTTCCAAACCAGCCTCCCTCAATATATATTCAGCATATAGGTTGAATAAATAAGAAAAGAATATACAGACTTGTCTCACTCCTTTGTCAGCCTGGAGCCAGTCTGTTCCTCCATATTCCATCTGGGCTGTGGCTTCCTGCCTTGTGTACAGATTTTGCATGAGGACAGTATGATGAAATGGGGTTCCCATTTTCCCAAAGATATTTCACAGATTGACATGGTTGACCCAACTGAAGGCCTTTCTACAATCGATAAAGCGCTTACTGACTTCTTTTCTTTTCTTTTCTTTTCTTTTCTTTTCTTTTCTTTTCTTTTCTTTTCTTTTCTTTTTCTGCTATTTGGCTTTTTCAATTATCCAATGTTCCAGTGTGCACCAGCAATATCTCTCTGGCCTTCTCTAAAACCAGTCTGAACTTCTGGCATCTCTCTTTCCATGTAGGCTCCAATCTGCATTGGATGATCCTAAGCAATATTTTGCTAGCATGTGAAATTAAGTATATTGTACAATTGTTCACACACTCGGTTAAGTCTCCTTTCTTTGATACTGGTATGTAGACTGGTCTCTCCCAATCTCTTGCTCACTGTGTATTTCTCCAGGTTGCTGGTATAGTTGGGTTAGAACCTTTACAAATTCTTCTATTGCTTGAAAGTCAGAGGTATGTGTTCAACATTTCTTGAGCTGGGTACGTAGAGAAAATCATTCAAATCAATAGTTTTTCTTTGGCAGTTTAGGAGCTGGGATAGGGAGGTCACAATAATCTTGTGGCTGTTCCATCTATGGGCATTCTGATGGATTTCTAGGAGGAGTTGCTTTTTCTGTAGTACACGATGGTGCCACATCAACTGCTTCCAGATGCCCCATTGATGTCAAAGGAAAGGCTGCTGGAATGCCAACGTGACCAGATTCTGCTGCAGTTTTAACTCCTGATTGCCATGGAGGGTTTGCAGATCAAGGGCTTGTGGTCCACCTTGACCGCAATCTCATTTAGCTGTTGCAGTATAAAGACCAGAGTTCCTGCAGACAGGAGGCAGACCTCATGAAAAGGTTGAGTGATGTAGTTGTAGGGGGTGCAGAAGACTTGTTCCAGGAGCGCTACCCCCTGCTCTGGAGAGTGACCTGGGTTGAAGCTTTGGAGGGTCAGGGAGGAGGCCTGTTTTGTTACTGGCTTCTTGTTGTCATATTATTTGGGAGTGAGGGATCTTGAAGCTGTTAATCTATTATTAATGTTTTGTGTTGTCTCTGCAGTGGTGAGATAGGAGTCAATCCTCATCTGTTTCTCTGCTTTATTGGATTTATGGGCCCTAGTATCATTACTGAGGCTGGTCCAGGTCCTTTTCTTACCTCTGGATGGCATTTTTAGGCCATGGGGACTGAGCCAGAAGGGGCAAGACCATTCACAAGTCAGGAGCTTATTTCAGTAGCTGCTAGTTTTTTGCCATCATGGCTCCTCCCCCTATCATATTTTGGTAGATATTTAATTAATTCTGTAGCCTTCCAATTTAGTAAACACCACTGTGCTTTACCATCATCATCACTGTGTGATTTAACTTCATCTTATAGTACTGCAAGTTCTTGTAAATGGGAATATTTAAGTACAGAATTTCAGTATATTCCTTCCATCATTGTTTTTCTTTAAATCTGTCCATTGTAATCCTTTGGCATTTGAGGCTGGAACCGCCTTCTGAATTTGGAGGTCTTTTGGGAGATGCTCCTTATTTTTCCATGTCTGTTTCCTTCAGTGTCTTACAGATGTCATTATAATATTGCTTCTTGTTTCTTCTAACAGCTCTGTAAAATTTTTTGTTGTTTGCTGAGATCTTTGTCTTCCCTGGCTTTGGGTTCTTTTCTTAGCAATTTCCACTATCTCTTTTGACATCTAGCTTACTTTCCTCTGTTTCTTGATCTTTGGCAGCCTCTTTTCACATTCATACTTAACAACTTCTTTGATTTTATCCCACATTTCTTCCGGTTACCTGTCAATGAAGTTCAGGATTTCAAAGTGATTCCTGATATTCTCCTTGAAAATGGTGGGCATACGCTCAAGTTCATATTGCAGAAACTGGTTGGCTTTCTTCTTCTTTAGCATAACTTGGAATTGCACAATGAGCAGTTTATGATCTGTTCCACAGTCAGCCCCTGGCCACTCCTTTGCTGTTAAAACTGAGCTCTTCCATTTACTTGTACCAAAAATATAATCAATTTGATTTCAGTGTTGTCCATCTGGTGATATGTATGTGTGTGGGGGGATATTTTGGTTGTTTGAAGACTCTATTAGCACTGAAGGAATAATTGGATTGGCAGAAATTGATAAGTCATTCTCCTGCTTCATTTTGGTTTCCTAGACTATACAGTCCAACTATGTTTTCCTCCTTACCATTTCCAACTTTGGCATTCCAGTCTCCAACCACAAGCAGCACATCTTGCTTGCATGTCTGGTGGATTTCAGATTGAACTTGACCATAAAACTCATCAACCTCTTTTTTCTTGCAGAAGTAGTTAGAACATATTCCTGGATAACCATCATATTAAAGGGTTGTGAATAAAGTTTAATTGCTATTATTTAGTCATTGATTGTATTGTACCCAAGTACTATCTTTGCTATTCTTTCTTGATATGGAAGTAACAATTTCTTCATTTTCCATATCTAATTTCAGTCCATTTCATTTCACTGATATCAAGATGTCAATATGTAGTTGATTCCTTTAATCTTTTACTGTGTTGAGGTTTTCTGTGTTCATACTTCTTACATTTCATCTTCCCATTGTAATCTGGTCTTTACAGCTCTAGATTTTATTTTCACCAATTTTCAAAATCTATACTGATTATTTGTCTCTGCTTAGAGGACAACAGTGGTAGAAACGTACTGATTTAGGAGCAACAGTCAAATTAGGAATGTGTCATAGCCTCTTGAGAAATGTTTTACAAAAGTGATTTTTACATACTTTGATGTTCTCATGGTTTGCCTTTAAATTTAACTACATTTGGTAGCATTTAACCAAAATTTCCAAAGCCTAATAGATCCATTTTATTAATTAACATGCCCACAGGCCTTTCTGGGTGAGGCCTATATGCAATTCTATCACCATTGCACTGAATGTAATTGCTGACAAGCAGGGATATAGCAAGAGATGCTATCTGAAGGAAAATCTATCAGTTTTCTTTGTAAAAACCAAAACCAAAAACCTTCTCTCCTCTGTGGATGAACTCTTTAATTTCCTTACTGATACTAAGCAACTATAGGTTGAAAGCAGGCATATTAAAGTGCTTACAGAACAGAAAACTAGTTTAATATTCTTTGGCTCCCTCTAATGAATTATTTATGAAACCCAATTTAGAAATGATTTTAACAATAACAAATGATTGCTCCCTTGGTTCAGCTACATACATACATACATACATACATACATACATACATACTTACATACAAAATATTGAAGGCATTACACCTTCAGTATTTTAAAGGCAAGAAGTTTTGCCAACAATAAAGGAAAGGAAGGGGAAGTATAGTTAACTTTCTTCAAGACCATTGGTGCTTGAACAATGTTACTATTTTCAGTTCTTTTGCTTTATTAGTGGTGCAACAGTACATGTGTTGCACTGGAACCAAACCCTCTACACAACCTATTCCACAGGTGAGAAGAAAATTGGGAGGGGGGCTCACATGTATGCCTACTGTGAGCTCACAGAAGAAAACTATAGTCAGAAGCTTATGGGACTCAGACTGGAGATCATCAGTTTTATGTGACTACCACATGTGATGAGTGGCAAAACTACAGACTGAAGCACCTATCTAAAATAATCATTGGTTTAATATTGGCCTGTCAATCAAACTGATCATTGGAACCTACAAAACAAAACCAAATTTATGTTCTTGCGTGGAGAAGGAATCTTGCTTTGTGTTTTTCAGATTACTCTTTGCTTGTGGATTCCTTATTCCTTGATCTTCACTCTTGTTATTCTGACTTCTCATTGCTTCTCTGATCTTGCTCCATAGAAGCTAGCTCCTGAGTCATCTGAAGAACTACCTACAGTTCCAGACTTACTATCTATGCATGTGTGTGTGTGTGTATGTGTGTAGCATTTTACTGCAATCTTTTTTCTGTGATGTATCAACAAATATGCAGGAGCTCATGTACATCTCAGAAGAAGTATCACAATGCAGTCATACATGCTATCTCATTAATATTCTGAAGCCATAATGTGTTTGGCATAAGTTACAATTGAGCTGTCAGTGTAATTGGCAACAGTTAATTAATTGGCATTCTTCAGATGAAATAAGATAAGCCTTCTCCCTTCCCTTCCTTTTTTTTTCAGTGTTTTGTCAGTGTCAGTCTGTGCATCAGCAGCACAGAGGGGAACAATAAAAATAAATATAAGGAATAGAAAGTATGAGCAAATTTGCTAGTTAAGCCAGAATTCAGGAACAAGACATGGAATAGAATGATCACCTTTTTTCTCCATTGTGATAGAAAAGGACTTGTTTTCATTTTTTCCCCTAAAGAAACAGAAAATCTTACAATGAAATCCAGAGCTATTTCACAGAACATTGCTATGAAATAACAGACAGGAATTTGCAAATGTTCTGTCTTCTGTCCTGTCCTTGATTCCCATACACCAATTCAATCCAAGGCAGGAGGTATCTGAGAGACCTTGTCAAGTGAGGTTTGCTCAGTTCAGGAACCAGAAATAGCCAGTGAGACCGCAGACAGCAGAGGAATGTGTGAAATGTATGTGAGAAATAGCTGAGCTTTCAGGTGATCCAAATTTTCTACGTGGTATGTTTCATGTTTCAAAGTTCTGCCAATAGCTTCCTGAAGCTTCCTGGAAGCTTTTTCTGTGATTATTGGAACTACTGTAAGGGACAGCTGAAACAGCTGAAGTGAAGAAATTTCACTTTTGGAAGTGAGGGCCACATTGCTTTATAAAGCAGCTTTGCTCAAAGCATTGTGAAAGCAAAGCAAAGCACCCCTTTGAAACTTTGCCTGACCCTAATGAGTAATGAGGAAAAAAAGAAAAAGAGCAACAGCCTCCCCCATCTTACCATAATAAAACTCAAAATAATGTTAAAGAAGTTCAAAAGCATCCTGTAAATGAGGCAGAAAAGAAGAAGTCTCGTTCATGGAAGACCAATATCGAGAAACCAGATGTTGGCCCACTATTAATTAAATGTATTTTCTAGCTTTTGAATAACTGATCTCTAAGTGCCTAAAATTCATATCATTATCATCACCAGCATCGTCACTACCACCATCATAATCTATTCAAAACCTTTTTCCTCTTCTGTGGCAGAAGCCACAATACCCATTCTCCTCCTTCTGCAGGTCTAGGACAATAGTTAGTTGGATGGCAGGAAAAGAGGATGCAGGTTTCTTCCAGATCATTCTCTAGCTATCAAGATGGTTTATCAATATGAATATAATGATGCTCACAATACTTTTTTAGTACTGGCATCTTTATTATTAGAACCAAATTGGAGAAATGGACCAAAAGGGAATGATTGAACACATAATGCAATGGCTTCACATCATACTATGTCTTTAATCAAGTGTTGATGGATTCAGCTCCAAGTCTCAAGCCTCTGCAAAACATTAGTTCTGCACTGGTGGCTAATAACAACACTGCATAAGATCCCCAAATGTTACAGAAACTCTCAAAGTCTGTTATAGCTCATGTAACGAAGTTTAGGGGGAGGATATTTTCAAGACATTCCCTGAAAACATGCTAGTTTTTCCAAAGCCCGGCAATATCCTTGGGCTATTAAAACAAATGAAATTTAGGGAACTATAATCAAACTTCACCACTTTCAAGGAAGTAAAGCAACTTTTCCTGTAGCCACTCATCCTGACACATTAATACACTAGTTTTACTTGAAAAGTAAAGTGACCAAGAAAATTAAAAGACTATATATAATTCGGTTGAATGTCAAGCTGAATCTGAAAAGGTCACTAATGAATAGCATGCAAAAAGGCTACATCTAAATTATCATATAATGATATGATTCATTTGGTAGTCGGCAAATGGGGTAGACACAATTCTTCTGCATTGTGTAAAGGTCTGAACCCCTTGTCCTCTTCTGGATAAACAAGTGATATTGATAGATGGGGTGGAGAGGGGTACCAAGAAATAAACTATCTTCCCCCTTTAGGTACCCCCCCCCCCAAAGAAATAACTATATTCATGCAGGGTTTGACAATTTCTTTTTATCTGACAGAATATAATGACTCATTATTCTTTCCTGAAGAGAATTAAACTTTTCTGCTTCCAGGTCATTTGCAACTGCCAAATCTGGCTGGTGAGCATTTGCCAACTTTCAGTGCTTCATAATGAATTATCAGTCTTTTTTCATTCAGTCAATTGCTACTTGAAAAAAAGGTTAATTATCTTAAAAAAGAAAATGCTTTATAGGAATATTCTCTATTTCTCAGATCCCTCACTTCCTATATAAGCTCAGCTATATATGGTTGTAGCTTGCTGAAAATATTTAAATATTTTAATTAGCATTTCCTGGTTGTTCCTGTTGTTATTGTTTTTCATTCCCCACAATCAGGTGTAGAGATGGATAGATGTAATTCTTTCAGCAAAACTGCCAGAGAAGAAGAAATGAAATTTTGCACTGCAATAACTATTGTGGAATGTATTTTTACGTGCACCAGGATATGCAGTACTGTACCTCTGAGCATTACAGCATCCACAAGCCTAGATAATACTTAGGGACCCTATGCCCAGTTGAATTAAATTTAAAATGTAGCTGAAATTTAATCAAAGTCAAGACTTTGGTAAATCTCATGAGACCTAAGGAGATGTTGGTGTTCCCACACAAAGTTGTCTAAGGTTTTGGAATTATCTGGGAAGATCATACAAGATGTCAGGGATGATACTGTCAAAATCTTGTGAAATTCACATCATTTTTATTTAAGATAAAATAAGACAGCTTATTTTATTTAAGATAAAATAAGACCCACCCCTAAAAATGTTAATCCATGATGTACATAATATCACCTGTACCAATAAAAGAGAATATATATAGGTCAGGGTTGAACTGTGGAGTCCTTGGGGTTCTCTGAGCTTGGTTTTCTTGCAAACATTTCATTACCCAGCTAGGTAACATCTTCAGTGCTAGAGTGGAGTGGGGTTTGCTCTCTGTTTATATATGGTGGCTTGCCCTGCCAGTGTTGGTGGGGGTTTTGTTTTTGTTTTATTTTTTCTCTGGTAGTTCCTTGAGTAGGGTATTGTTGCCCTCAAAAGCCTAAAGAAGGACCAACCATCATCATCCTCCTCCCAGCAGACAAAAGTCAAACCACAGTTATTATGGATAAATCACAATACTTACAAAAAGCCAAACAATTATTACAGGACAAAGAAACCTACAGCCCAGTTAACACCAACCCAGTACAGAAACTAGACAACCTGATCAAGAAAACCCTTAATGACCTAACCAAGAAAAGCCATATCACAAAAGAACAGTGGTGGATGAAAAGCAGTGGACCCATCCTCCCATGTTTCTATGGATGACCAAAAATACACAAGCCCGACATACCTCTCCAACCAATTTTATCTTTACCAGGCGCTCCAACACACAGCATAATGAAAGAACTGACAAAAAAGCTTGGACATCTCACAGAGAACAGTGAATATTCTATCA
>NW_006534439.1:167117-187127 GCF_000186305.1 Python bivittatus | reverse complement strand
CATGGCTTCACTGAGTTAGGCAAGCCCCTTCGCCACGACAAGGCAGTGATCCATGAAGGGGGCAAGTACATTACATCACCATTTACCATCTTTCTACAGGGGTATTGTGCAAGACATCATGACTGGATTGCCTTAGGTGTACTTCATAGTATATAATAATACAAGGAATGACTTTTTTGAAGTTGCAACCACCTGCAAGCAAAGAAAAAAAACTGTGCTTCCAAATACAGTAGTACTGCAACTGAGTTGTTGAGATCCTTGCCCCTTTCACTGCATCCAAGTTATAGTTCAGTGAACTATGTGTTATACAGTATTTCAAGAAACCTACTTTATAAGCAAGTCATCTACTGGAGAATGCTTAAGAAAAGGAAAGTGATCATTGCTGATTACCAATACAAGTTGAGTTCTACTAAGGGGGGAAACAAAGTCACCAGCAAAAATTTAGTGTATTACAATATATGCTGCTTTTACCACTATGCAAAAATGATCATGTGGCAGTCATTTTTGTCATTCACAGGTGACACCCAGGAGAATAGTAGCTGTAATTATCTACATAATCAGTCATTCTCAACATGAAGAAAACTAGATTGTTAATTTTACTCCTTCAAGTTGAAATTTTAACTACAAAACTGCATACCCATAATACTTGGGGAGTTGTTACCTAGTGGACTGTCTTTTCCAAATAAAGTCTGCTTGGCTTGTGTGAAGCACTGCTTAATGTACCCTCTTATTGGGACGTTAGAGGTGCAGGGGCATAGAAACAGACCTTTTCTGTAACAGTCCCAATACTCTGGAATGCTCTACCTCTTGAGATCCAGATGGCCCACATGATTCTAGAGTTCAAGAAGGCTGCAATGAGGATATAATTTCATTGGGCATTGGGAGCTGACGTCTCTTCTATGCTTCGTGTTTTAGTTGGTTCTGTTTTAATATTGAATTGTTTTAATTATATTTGTGACATTTTATCTAAGCTGCACAGAGGAGGTAGAAACAGGCAGGATATAACATTGACAAACTTTGTCCAGTAGATGAAGAGATATTAGATATGGGAATTTTATCATCAGAATTTAGTCAGGCTTATATTACAATTATACCAAAAGTAGGTAAAGATCATATTCAGTGTGCTAATTATTGTCCAATCTCATTGATTAATGTCGACACAAAGATTTTAACAGCGGTGTTAGCAAATAGATTACAGCAAATGATACTGTTTGATATTAAGAATGATCAAGCAGGGTTTATAAAAAGAAAACATTAGGTTAATTTTAGATTTAATAAGCTTGAATAAAAACAAAGATCAATTTGTAATTTTATCACTGGATGATGAAAAAGCCTTTGACAAAATACATAAGCAGTATATGTTTGTCGTACTAAATAGTTTTGTATTTCCTTTGGAATTTATAAAATGGATTAAGATATTATATGAGTCACCCACATCTAAAGTAAAGGTTAATGATATGTTTTCTCCTACTTTTCCACTATTTAAAGTAACTAGTCAGGGATGTTCACTTTCCCCCTTGCTCTTTAACATTTGTGTGGAACCCTTGGCTTGTGCTATTAGACACACAGAGAGATCTACGGAGTAGTCCACAACTCAGTTGAACACAAATTGGTTTTATTTGCAGATGACATTATTTTGTTCATTTCTGAACCTTACACTACTATTCCAGTGTTAATGCAAACAATAAATGATGTTAGTAAAATAGCTGTATTAACTGGTCCAAATCAGACCTGATGCCTATAGGTGAAAACTTGGTTAGCCATTCATTTAAGGAATATCAATTCCATATTTGTACCAAATCTATTAAATATTTAGGTATGTGTATACCAAAGGATATAACTCAGTTAGCAACATGTAATGTAAATAAAATAAATAGAGGGGTTTCTTCAAATATCGATAGATGGGAGTCATTAAACCTCACCCTTTGGGGAAAGGTGAATGCTCTCACAATGAATATTATTCCCAGATTAATTATATTCTGAGAGGAATTTGAATTTTTATATCTGGAAAATACTGTCAGAAAATAAATTCTTTGTTTATAACATTTATATGGGATTCTTCAATTCCGAGAATATATTTACGGAAAATGCAATTATCAGATATGAGGGAGGATTCAGTCTTCTGAATCTGGAACTACAATATACTTACCTATTGTCAATTATTAAATACTGGAAGCCAACAAGTGGTGTTAAATTACTGACTTGACAGCATAACACCTTTGGTCGGATGAACAGTATTAGTATCAAAATATACTAAAACTTGGAATATTTGGAAACAATTTTGCCAGTTAGAAACCTATGGAATGTAATGTCTAATTTAAAAAAAAATGATTTGACCCTTTTTCCATGCCAGATTGACTTTATGGGAAACCCAATTTTCAAAATTGAGAAACAGATAATGATATGGAAAAATTGGATGGAAGTGGGGATTTGGAATTTGGACCAACTGATAGATGATGAGAATGATCTTTTTTAATGTATTCTGTGTTAAGAGATAAATATCATCTATCAGATGTAACCCAAAGCCAATATTTACAGTTACAACATTTGTTAACAACATTTTTATTTATTTATATTTCAAATTTAATCACTGCCCATCTCACTCAGTGAGTGACTCTGGACAGTTTACAATAAAAACAAAAACAAATACTGTTAAAATACTGATTAAAATACAATAAAACACTGTTCAATTAATAAATAACATCTTCAAAGGTATTATTTGGATGAATGGCATTTTCAGCTTCTGAGACACTTGAGATATTAGAACAACTTGTTAAATCCTTTAAAACTAAAAAGCCTACTATTAAATAACATCTTCAAAGGTATTATTTGGATGAATGGCATTATCAGCTTCTGAGACACTTGAGATATTAGAACAACTTGTTAAATCCTTTAAAACTAAAAAGCCTACTATTAAATAACATCTTCAAAGGTATTATTTGGATGAATGGCATTTTCAGCTTCTGAGACACTTGAGATATTAGAACAACTTGTTAAATCCTTTAAAACTAAAAAGCCTACTATTAGTTTGCATAGATATTTGCTATCAATAAATCAATTTTATATACAGATGTTAAGAGATAAGTGGAGTAAAAAAATTAAAGGTTTCTATATTACCTAGACAATGGGAGAGTGTCTTAACTTCTATAGCAAGAATGTCAATGGACCTCAAACTATGACTTTTACAACAAAAAATAATATTTAGAAATTATTGGACTCCATTATGCCTGTATAGAAAAGGATTGTCAAAAACAGGGTTTTGCTGGAAATGTAATAAGGACAGTGCCTCTTTAAAGCATATGTTTTTACAATGTCCTGTAAGTTTTGGGAGAAAGCAGTAGACTATATAAGTATGATTGTGTGACAACGTTAAAATTTTCAGAGGATAATATTCATTTGAACTGTATACCTAGTACATGGACTCTGACAACATAAATGGATTCTCCGTGCCCTTACTATGTCCCAAAGTCTGATACTGCAGCATTTTATAGATAAATGTATGGCCCCATTTATTCAATGGATTGAAGACCTGATTGTGCTTGCTACTTATGAGTGGATTGCCTATAGATGTAAACTTTATGTGGACAAGTATAATGAAATATGGGACTCATTTATACAAAATACGCTGGGTTTAAAAAAAATTATAGTCATATAACTCTGTTAGAAATATATATGTACTTGAATAATATTTGTATTAGATAAGCATATATAGAATTGTAACTGTTTCCTGTTATGATATATTAACCCTTTTTTTTCTTTTTGTTGTATTTTTTCACCTTTATGTTAAAACACTTTCATGTATTTTTTTTCTTCTTTTCGTAATAAAAAAAAATAAAAAATAAGTTTTTTGAAAAAGTCTAATTTATGTTATATATCTTTGGGTGTGTGTTGATTGAGAGAAAGAGAGAGAGAGACTTTATCCCTTTCTGCAGGAACCTTTTGTCATTTTATGTATCATTTGCTGTGTGTGCTTGGATTTCTTCCTATGAATAAAGAAGGACTTGTTTGCCATTTGAGTGATTCAGCTGTGGACCTTGGACCTAAAACAGAATTCAGTGGTGATGTCAGGCCAGCAGATGCTACATGAAGTCAGTATGAGTGAATTCTAAATGGCCTCTTTTTCAAACCCTGGTGTTCTGGAAACAGCAGGAAATGCCATGAAAATTTGGCATATATGGCTTCAGGAGTTTCAGTTTTATCTGATTGCTAACTGCTTCAACCAGAAAGTAGAATAGCTTCGTTGTGCTTTGTTTTTTGTGTTTTGCAAGGAAAGAAGCATGGAAGGTTTACAACACATTTCAGTTTACAGAGATAAAGAAGAACTGAAAATAATAATTTTCTTGCATATTTTATCTCTAGAAGGAGCATTGGTTTTGAGAGGCAGAATGCTTTTACCAGAACTGAAGTACAGAGGAAAGTTTTGATTTATATATCAAATATATATAAATATGTGAATTTTGAGAACTTTCTAAGTTATTAAGGGCAGTATATCTAATCGCCCTAAAAGAGAGATTATTGTCAAAACCATTTTTGGTTGCCTTTGGGAGTATGATATATGCTTTTCTAATTAATTTAGCTTCGGAGCAAACACCTTGTGGATAGCCTTCTAGGCTACAGAAATCCATAGGTATTCTAAGTCAACAGCTGGTAAGTTTCCAGTATGAATGACAGATAGCAGGCTTATGTGTAGGCATTGTGGAAAAGTTCACATCCCAAGAAATTGCCCAGCAGCAGTACTATGTGTTATAAATACTCCACCAAAAGTAATTTTGCAAAAATGTATGCAACAAAGCAAGTCTCAGCAGACCAAAAGAGATAAATATGCTTTTTGTGGGGGCATTATATTTGAAACATCTACTGAATGGAAACAATCCATGGCATGCTAGTATAGCTGGAATGCTAGTGCTATTTAAATTAGATATGGGACTTAAGGCTAATGTTCTCCTTCAGCAGATACCAAAATCACTTCCAGGCTTGGTACGAAGGAGCTATCCCTCACTGAACCTGCTAGTGCTTTGTGGGTCATTTACTGGAAAGTGTGGTTACATTACCTTACAAAATAGGGATGAAAAAATATGATTTCACTTGTTATGTTATTAGAGTGACAGTGTACCTTTGGTGGTGGTGCAGCATGCACCACTTTAGAGCTGGTTCAAAGAGTTCTGTAACTTCTGTAGCTATGAAACAGCATGAACTATAAGATGAAAACAGTGTTTATCGTTTATGTTTTACTGATTAATACCAGACCATCAGTAAAAGTGACTGCAACAATGCACTAGAGATGAGCACCCTCAAAACTTACAAAGGAGTCTAGATAGTATATGATAGTTAAACCTGAGCTTCAGCCATATTGGCAAGTTGAGCTCAGTTGTTCATAGATAATGAGGTAATGTTTATGGTGACCCTTTAGGTACCAGGAAAGAAATGTTGCAGTTTCTAAACCTGGCACAACAGAGTATTCAGCAATCAAAGGCACATACCAGATCTGTTTGTGCCAGGCATGAACAAGCAGAATGAGCAAATCTTAGGAAGTTGTCCACAGTGCCAGCAGCTTCAGCACAGCAGTACAATAAAACCTACATTTCCTCATGAGGATCCTGAACTACTTTGGATGAAAGTAGCTGCAGATATCTTTGAGATAAGAGGGCATTTCTTTTTACTTGTGGTTGATTATTATTCTAAGTTCCTAGGAATACTTGACTAGAAGAATAAGTCCTCTGCTGTGATTATTGCTAAATTAGATATTTATTTGAAAGACATGAAATTCCAGTTGAGCTTATTGATGACCATATCCTTTTGCAAGTCAGGCAGTGAAGGAGTTTAGATGCAAGTGGGCCACAAAGGTCAGTATATATTTCTGTGGTTTTTATACATTACTGACCATCAGGAGGCAGGGTACAACTGAGTTTTGTCCATATTGAGACCATATAAGAATGAAACCAGCTGTACCCTGCCTCCTGGTGGTCAGTAATGTATTATGCCACTGATATAGTAAAGTAACTGTAATGGTTATATATTAAATTATTTCAAAACCTTTCAAAAAATCCTACTTGAGGTACTTTCAAAAGCAGGAGGATGTGACATAAACATTAGATTTAGTCTGGCAAGATTAATGTCAGGCCCAGCCCAAAAATGACCAAGAAACAATCCAATCAAGTTCAGTTCTTTTATTGCTTACACCATATAGACAGAATCTTGCCAGACTAAATCTGTATTACTCTAACCTAGTGGATATACCTGGGAGATTCTAGGGAACGGCTATCCTAAGTCTTTTCCTCTTCCCACGATCCAGCTCTGGACTGTGTTGTCTCTTATCTTGCCCCCCTTCCTAGAATGTATTCACTACTTCCTGAAAACCTGCTGCATTACTGTAGTCCATCCCATAGAACTTGATTTCTTCTCAATTTTTCTTTGTCCATTCTCACAAAATTCTTCAAAACTTTAACAAGTCTCTTTTGTAAATCCAGTATAAGAAAGTAGTTCAGGTCACTCTTTTAATTTGTTAAGACATCAATTTGTATATCCACTGTAGCATCTCCTTCCACAACATTGCCATAGCCCATCATTTTTAAATTCACTTTCAAAACAGTCTCAGTCTTATCTGTAAAACTTACTCCTCTTTCATATCATCTTCCAGACATAGTCTATCTATAATGGCAGACATTCTTCAAATTAACTTCTGGATCCCTTTTTCACAAATATCCTTCAATATACCCAGTGTTAAAGTATTTAGCTCCATTCTGTATTAGTAAGTCAATGTTAAACATTCTTCTCCTTTAATTGTAATCTTTAGTTCCTTTAGTGTCCAATCTTCAAAATCCCATCTTATCCTATATAGATATAGATATATAAATATAGATAGTATTCAAAACAACAACATTTTCCCATGGAAGGATTCTTATAATTAGCTTAAAAACCTTATTTCAAATCCATCTGGACCTTTGGTCCATTTATAATTTTCCAGAATCAATGTTCTAATCACCCATTTGCTGTTAATTCCAAACAAATAACTTTTTAAGTCCTTACATTTGAATTTAAAACGTCTTTCACTAAAGATTAAAGGAAAGTCACCCAGTGAAGTAAAACGTGCCATTCTGAAAGTTCCTAATATCTGAAAAGCAATTTCCAAAAATGATTAAGAAAGAAAGTATGCGAACCCAGTGTCCTTTGAAAATGTGCCAACTACGGTTTGGGCAAAGATGGCTTCCCCCATTTTCCAGAGCTCTATACCCACCAGAGACCGCTGTCTGGTGGTCTCCTTGTGAGGCACTACTGTCTAGAGCACTTGTGGGTGATCCTAAGTCCTCTCCTTGTTCTGACGGAATTCTGAAGAGCCGATCCATTTGTCGACTCTTCATTCCACCACAGTCGTCAGCTCCTTTGTCAGCAGAGCTATCTTCAGTTCACCATTTCTTCCCCGTTAGTATGCTTGGCTGTCTTACTGAGAATAAAAGTATTTGTTTGTCATCTGAAGTGACTCATCTGAGTACCTTGGACCCAGGGTCGAACCATGGGGTGTAGCTGAGCCAGCAAATGCTGCAACAAGAATTGAAGCCCAAATGAAAGAAAAATATACAAAACTAAAGGCTAAAGTATTCCAAACTGCAAATTTGTCTAAAATGCAAATTAGTTTTGTTCCCTTAAAAATGCAGACCAAGCAGGTATCCCTATTTCTATCTCTATATCTGATTATGATTCCTCCCCTCAAATCGTACCAGACAGAAAAAAAGACTACATCTGTGAAAACTCCCATACTGTGTGCACATCTATTATCAAATCAAACTGGTCTGAACTATATAATTTTATATTAAAGTGGAGTGGATTTCCAATAGCTTTGCTCAGAATGTAAAACAATAAATTAGAAGTAGGTGAGCCTGAAGGATGAGAGATGAGAGGTGTCTTAGCTTATGATATACTAGCTTGTTTAGGTTTTAATGCTGATACATGTTAAGTTTTCCCACTGTTCAGTTTAACCATTTTGCAGCTGTAGCAATCAAACAAGAATTATGTTCTTGAAGCTGTCAGGAATGGTGACTTGTTAGTATTTCTTCTATTAATGAAAAACTTGTTCTGGAAGCATTCTTAACAATTTGTATATGAAATAATGTACAATTCTCCAAGGAGTGACTGATTCCTTCCCACTGTATTTCACTAAAAGGACTGGGCATAAGAAAGTAACCCTAATGTACTGAATATATGACAGATAATCATGTTGATACGGCTAAATCTACGTATTATGATTAAATTTCTTAGCTACTTTGAGGCAAAAATGTGAGCTGAACTCAGTTATAAAGCCCAGGTATGGACATTTAAATATGTCTTTCTGTCTACTGGTATATTGAGTTTGAGTCTCCATCTCATTCAGATATCAAAAAAAAAAAAAAAAAAGTCCACCTACTATCTAAGGTCATTGAACTCAGGATCCCAAGAGCTGGCTTTCATCTTAAAGTATTTCTGAGTGTCTAACCTCTAGGTCATATTCTACACATAAAGAGTGGGAGCAAATTCTTGTTCTTCTGCAGGTACTTTTACAGATTTCCAAGGAATGTGTTTGCCCTTTGAGATAAATATACTTTATATCCAAAATGCATCTGACTTCATAGAAACCTAATATATGGATGAAACTGCATTTCAGTGTAGTAAATATTTATCCAAACTTTTTTTCCCCATGTCATGATAGATAGATAGATAGATAGATAGATAGATAGATAGATAGATAGATAGATAGATAGATAGATAGTCTGGAGCCATTTTGACAGTAAAAAACATGTGTTTATTCAAAAGTAAACCCTTTTGATTTTATTTGTTATGTATGTGTACATGAATGATTATACTTGGTACTTTATATTCTTTAAAAGATCCCTGTGCTATAAAATAATCCATTCTTTAGTCAAAACCCCTTAGGAGTTGGAAGAAATACCATGAAAGTTTCATGAAGCTTTTGCTATGTAGTGCCCCATCACACTTGCATTTACATCACTTATAATAAAATTTAGAGTCACTTTCACTGTAGAATCTAAAATGCTTCCATTCAACATATCTGGAGGTAAAGGGGACAAAAACTGTTTGTTTGTTTTTTGCAAGCAAGCAAGCAAACAAGCCAGCCCTTAATTTTAAATCCACTTTTCTGGATATATGAACAAATCAAGTAGCATCCGATACTGTTGACAATTAAATTCAAATTAAAAAAAAGTACATTCAAATTTATTGAATAATACATGAAACTGATCTTTGGATCCTCAAAACTAAACTAAACTAAAGGTATATTAATTAAAAGCCCACAGAAAATTGACAAAATTATTGGCCATATTAGGGTAGTCATTAAACAGTGTTTAGCAACAACAATCAGGCCTGATTAAACATATATTTGTCTCTGATACAACTTCATACAATAAGGCTTGTTTGCAATGAATCATTAAGTATAGTGCTAAGGATTTCATTTAATCCCAGCGGTAGCATCTTGCTATACCCAGCATTTAAGCTCACATGTGAAATCACATTGGAAGAAGTTCATTTTCCTGCCCTCATGTAAGCATGAAACAGAAAATAAATACTTTAGCTTCAGTGTGCCCTGCACGTTTATTGCATATTATAAATCAACCAGAAGTTTAATTGATATCAAGGCTAGATTCTCAAATCCCCACTTTGTGATTGTTAAAACACAGAAAAAATGTGGAACATTTTTTAATAAATAAATAAATCACCTTAAGTACATGAATGAAAAATAATTTGTTCAACTGAAACATTCTATTCTGCTGAATGCAAATATAAATGTGCCTCTAAATTTGCACAGTAAACAAATGATTGAAGTACAAAGTATAATGGATAATGTACTCTTTCTTTGATTGGTCTCCATGGTATAACTTGAATTTTATCTTTGTAATATTTGGAATATTACAGACATTATGAATATAGCAAGTTAATGAACAACATAAAACCAGAACTGAGGAGATTCCATGAACCCTTTTTTCTGGTATTGGTCATTCATTACTTATGACTATATATCTTAACTCCTAGCTTTAATCCCCATCTTAACCATCAGTGATTGCTTATGTTTCTATAAGAATGCAGAAACTGGCAGGCCTATGGGGATTTTGAAAAGGCATATGGTGATAGCATATACTTACATGCAGAAGTGTAGGTGTCCTTGATCAATTATATTTCAATGAGTCCCTAAATGAATAGAAGCTGACACAACATCTACATGGTACAAGAATTAAACACATCTTTCTGTAAATGTGAATGCATACTATTTTTGTGCTGTTGTTTATAGATGCAAAATGAGAAAGCAGTGATTGTGGCAGGTGCAGAACTTTGGAACCCTTTCAGGAAATACTTCTGTAGCACATTATTTGGCAGAAATAAGAGGTTTTAATTATTTCCTGTAATACTTTCAATTGTACCTTCAGTGTTTTACTGAAGTAATGAGTCTTGCCTAGCAGCTTCAGTCTGAACCAGTTGACAGACAGTTGATCCACCTGGCGTAGAGGGCATAGGGGATGGCCTTGAAGGACAGGAGAAAGAGCTGCCATGAGGGCAATGGTCAGATAAGCATCACTTGAGCCTGGGCCAAGAAAATAACTTCAGCAAATGTCCCTGACAAGACCTTTCTTAGTTCACATAAAGTTAAAGGGAGGGAGGGAAAACACATTCAAATTTGCAAGATTTTGTTACAGTTTATGCAGTTTCAAGAAGGAAAAGGAACCCAAGAACTGAAAGGTGCGATAAGTGGGAACTCCTCCAAATGGAAACCCAGCCAACAGGTATAAAGGAAATGTAGTAAACTTCTGAAATCCATCAACTCACTGTGAATGCACAGTTAGAAGCACCATAGGATTGTGGCAAATATACAAGTTGATATATTTATAATCAGATATGTAACATCATAAAACTGATGTCACCATCTCTGGGCAGATCTGTGCTTCTAGCTTACTTCAACACCAGCAGGAAATAATCACCATTCCTGGAGGGTAGGAAGACCTGAGGTCCTCAACTCACCTACAACTAACACAATCTCCACCCATGTTTTTTGGGGTCCATATTATCTGTTATGTGCTGATTCCAGTTGGGCCATCTGTTTTGCATGCTGCACTTCAATCCTTAAGCAAAGCCTTTTAGTTCCATTTAGCTACTGTGGCTTGCGGCAGAAGCATCTTCCCTACCGGTGGTCACTGCCATCCACTGCCATTTTTTTTCTTTTTTTTTTACAAATTCACCAGTGGAATGATGAGAAGTTGAGTTTCTTTCAGCCCACTCACTCCCCATCCCAAAATTAATTGATGAAAAAGTGAAATGATAGAGCATTTTTGGTTTTTAACCAGGTGAAATTGATAAGGATTCTGCCACTTTCACTTTGTAGTCCAAAGGACAGGAAAAGGGTTAAATGGTCATTTTCTTTTTGTTTACTGGTCCATGAAGGATCATGAATCTATAATTTTTGATATAAATTGCACTGAAAATTAGTGGCTGTATCTCTTATTTTTGGCTTTCTTGCAGATTGGAATAGATGTGTTTATATACAATATTGGAAAACAGTACTGAAAACTAAAGGCTCAAATAAGTACCAGATTACATTTTATTTTAATTTACTTACTTGTTTTGTAGTTTCTTACCCACATCTTCATTTTAGGTTACTGTATCTGACTGACTACAAGGTTAATTGCTGAAACTATGGCAAATTGTTTTCACTAAAAGAAATCTAAATACATTGAGAAAGGCTTCATACCACCATCATTCTGGGGTTTTTTTATATATAAACTTAAATATATAATTAACAGCCCATAGGATTCATTCAAGATAAATGAAACCTTAAAGCCTTGGAGCCAATTTTTCTATTTAGTAATAATATGCCTTATTATCTTGACAGGACATTTGGCACAGTCCCAAATTAGAAGATTAAAAAGGGAAGAAGGATGAAATCTGTTGTGTGTCTGTTCCCACTTCTGCTGTTTCCAGAGACTTTGTGATCATTCTTATTAATATTCATTGTCAAACCATGTTGAGAGGTATATTACAGTCCTAAGCTAGGGCCTTCAAGAGTTAGTCATGCTGAATATAACCCAGCAAGGCCTCTCCTTAAATTACACTATGATCTAAAGTGAATTAAAGCCCCAGGAAAAAGAAACAAAAGCCCAGGATGAGAAATGGGAGGAATACAATCCATGCAATACTAACCTTATAACACTCATTCTGCTAAAACTGAACTCTTCTAAAATCAACACAGTATTGGAGCACATAGATAACAACTTCACTGTTGTGGTGTCCCTTTAGCCAGCCACAAGGTTTGTAGGAAGGGGGGTGAAGCCTTCTCAGATTTTTAAAAAGAGAAAGGTAGAGCCTGAATTCTGGTGATAACAGGAAGTCCTGATAATGAAAAAAATGACAACATGTTTGAGGTAACAATGAGATACAAATCCTGCTTCTATGTACTCATGTCCAGCTGTCTGATGGTATTTGTGTCATGACACAATATGCCTCCTGGTGTCATGACACCAGAGACTATCAGCTCTTTGATAATAGTTTATTTTTGTAACACTAGGCAAGTTGACCATTATCTTTTCCTAAGATTTGTTGTTGTTGACTTCCAGATCTAGATTATAGACCTGGAATTTCCCTGTGGTCTCCTATCCATGTACCAATCAGACTTGGTGATCACTGTTGTTCTCTCCTCAGTCATTGGATTTTTCTTCAGCATATGTATTTAGCTCCTGCTATAGCTAAATTTGACAACTGAAATCAAGGATCTGGGGAAAATATAGACATAAAGAGAAATGAATAGTAATAATATGTGGAACAATCTAAATGCAGACTGTCATTTCTTTTCAAGAAATCTTGATGTCATCTGCAATTTTCACTAACTTTCTATGCAACTCTGCCTAATGCATAGAATGCTGCACAAAATTTCTAATATATACTTTTTTAAAAACTAGATGAAGAAATTTCTGAATTGTGGTTTCTGGTGTAAGTCATGGCCGATTGAAAATGTGTCTGCAAACAAGCAGAGGTGACAATCACTGTGAAAGACTGGTAAGTAGACCAGTCCTTTGAAGGACTGTCCTCCGGAAAAGGGGAGAACAGAAGATTGCCCATGTGTGCTCTCTATGGCAGCACCTTATGAGGAGACCATAAAACAGTGGTCGGACATGGGTTTGAGTACCAGGAGCTAAGGAAAAAAAATCTTTGCTTTCAGCTGCAGTGCAGCCTTTCATAAGGACACTAAGCAAGGCAAACTAACTTTATAATCACATTTGGAAATGTTTCATTTAGTCAATTTATTGATATTAGGGACCTTCAAAACCGTGAACTTAATTTGATACCTGGTTAGTTTTACCTTCTTTGGATTTAAGACATTTTAAACAGAGACTTAAGAATTTAAAATAATGTACAATTGGAAAAAGGTGAAGAAGGAAGGAAGGAAGGAAGGAAGGAAGGAAGGAAGGAAGGAAGGAAGGAAGGAAGGAAGGAAGGAAGGAAGGAGTCTTTTAAACAGAGACTTAAGAACTTAAAATAATGTGCAATTGGCAAAAGGCGAAGAAGGACATGATGCTACATTACATTACAAAACAGAATGCTAGCTTACATTCATTGTGGGATTTTAGTACTGATAGAAAAATATCATGCTGTAGTTGTCTAAGCTCTCTGATAAAATGTTCCTTGTGTTTTTTTCCCTTGATATTTATTTTAAGTTACACAGCAAAATATCTCATTACGCTTAATAGGATTCTACCTTTTGATTTTTGTTTCAGTGTTTTGAAGGGGGTGGGGATTCTGAATGATGCAGTTTTCATTTCTCAGAAGAATATGTACTTCTGTATCTTATATCATCTTCTGTAGCAGATGATAAATAGTGTGTAGCTTGGAATGACTTTTTAATTCTGATTTTTATTTTTAGGTAAGTAATACTATATATTGTTCACACACATACACACACACCATTTTTTTAAAGATTTATTTATTTGATGCCTTCGAGTCAGTTTTTGACTCCTGGTGAAGTGGGTGGACTAGTCCCCATTTGCTTGGCAAGATTTTAGAGTGGTTTGTCATTGCCTCCTTCCTAGGGTTGAGAAAGAGTGACTGGCCCAAAGTCACCCAGCTGTCTTTGTGCCTAAAGTGAGACTAGAACTTTCTCCTGGTTTCTAGCTTGATGCCTTAACGACTACACCAAACTGGCTCTCATGTATGCCATATAGCCTCCTTGTAAATGCTAACTCCCACTGATCACATACTACTTTTCCTATTTTCACACAGGGCTCAAATTCATATACTTTTTCTTGTCTTTTGCTATTAATATGTAACTTGAATTTGCTCACATCACTCTCCCTGTCAAACACAATTACCTTGGACTTTGATACATTAATCTTCTGATCCATCCTCCTTATTGAATCATGCCTCTAGCTAGCATTTATTGGAAATCATCTGATTCTCAGCCAACAGTGTTGCATTAAAAAATACATACACGTTGACAAACTCAAATAACACACCTCTAAATTCACCATATGCATTCCTCATGCATTTGTTCCTAAAACTTTAACTAATGCTCAGTTTTAAACTATTGTTGAGAACTTCAATTTACTCTCATACATACTTTACTTCCATCATATACTTCTACAAATGCATTAAACTACTAAACTTCAAATCAATTAACACAAAATTTCTATAATTCAAACCTATAATTCACGTTATCTAAATCAACAAGTAAACAATGCATTTTCCTTCTTACATTCATACATTTCTTAATGACTAGCTGAAGAGCAAAAATGTGGTATGTACATCTGTGACTAGCATAAAGTCACACTGCACTTTATTGCAACTATATTTTTCCTCAAGAACTTTCCTCATTTTTCTGACAATCATCCTTTTGTATGCATTTCTTTTTCTCCTCCACAGCCTTTTTCATTTTATCTTTCACCAAGTACTGCTTTTTGTACTTACCATCATTGTGGCATTATGTAAAATAATTAGTTGTATTATGTTTTAGGCTGATTCTACATCATTTCCCTACACTTTATTCTTCATTCTTGCTTCTTTCACTTCTTTTTTGTTCTTCCATGTCCATTTGTTTTCATTCATTTTCAGCTGGGAAAAAAAGAAAAAAGCCCTATATCACATTCAGAACCGGTCATCCCCTTCTAATTCTTTCTGTCTTGAATTATAAAACCATGTTTTAGATTTATATACACTCTTTATTTCAAATATACACTTATAAAGAGTGTATATTTGGAATAAAGAGAGCTTTTTCTAAGTAGAGTCTCAACCATTGTCAAAAAATGGTTGTCAGAAATGTATGATCTTTCTGTTTCAGAAAAGGGAATATTTTCTCCTAATCAAAGGATACAGCAATATGTGTTACTATGGCAGAGATTTTGTGATATCTTACAATACTATCTTATATTATTCATATTAGAGTAGTGAATTCATTGATAAACCAGCGACTATTGATAAATATCAAATATAAGTTTTTGTTTCTTTTTCCTTTTCCTTCTTAGTTTGTATTTTATTTTTTATATTATCTTTTTCTTTAAGATTAAATATTGTTTTGCTTATATATACATGTTTAAAATAGATGGTCATCAGTCATAATTCTTTCTTCTTGGAGCTTGGAATGGCCCAACTACTTTTTTGGTACTCTTTTATTTCCATACTTCCATTCATGTTGCTAGCAGAATATTTGTTTACCCTGGATCATATTCATTCAGATTCACACTCAGATGTACTTTTTTTCCCCCAAAGCTGTTCCATTCACTGTAGTGTAACATGTAACTATCACCAGCATCTTATTCACACCTGCTCAGCAGTCCCTGATAATATCTTATATATTGTAGTCCAGGAGGAAAAAAAATACACTCCCCCGCCATGCTCTGGGAAAGGCTTGGGGGAGCTGGGGTTATACATGCATACGTATGGACAGACAGACAGACACACACACACACACACACACACTTAGTCCTGAAGCAATAATGCCATTTTATTGTTATTGTTTTTGTTTCTGTTTCTGTTTGGTTTTGTTTTTTTAATTACAGTGATTTCGGGGAAACAATCGTATATTCTATACTGTGATTATTATTATTATTATTATTGGTATTTCAGGGAAATGTATTAAGGCATAGTTTTCTCTTCTTTAAAGCAGATTTAATATTTTAAAGCTTTTTCGTAGAGAAATAAGAGACTGTCTCAATAGACATAAAACAGACATATTAATATAATTTTCTAATACTGAAAAAGCAGCAATTTCATATTATTCAAATTAACTTATACAAACATATTACTGTTAAAAAAATTAGCTACATAAAGCAATATCCACAGAAAAAGTTAAAGAAACTTAAAGAAAAGAATTTATAGGAAAAAACACAAATATAATAAGTGCTGCATATTTAGACAATTCTGTCAGTTTCTGATGTTCTGTGTTCTGATGTACACAGTAAGAAGAGACCATAGTAGGATAACACTGAAGTTTTAGGTAAAGATATCCTTGATTCCTGGCGACTCCACAGACACAACCCTGTAATTTACTTTGATGAAATACAGAAGTATTTTGCCATTATCTTCTTCCAGGAACTTTTTCAACTTCCCACTTTAGCCTAAATTGCTAAAGGCCCAGATGACAGCAATATATATACCAGGCCCAGCTACCAGGCCCAGATGACAGCAATATATATTCTAATCATTTTTTAAAAGAATACTCCAGAACAGGGGGGAAAAAATGTAGACAGAGAAAACAACTGAATATATGAGGGTTCATGTTTTTATAAAAGTAGGTTGTGATTAGAAGACAGTAATCAAATTATGGATTTATCACTTGGTTCTATTTGCAGGATGCTAAGTGTATATGATAAGAAGAACAACTTTTTTCTGACTCTGAAAAAAATTGTGCCTTGATAAATAAACATGCAGGGAATACATAGAAATCGTTCAAAATATGGGCAGGGTCCACATATTTTGGCTTTGCCCCCAACATCCAGAATACCATATTTTCTGGCTTCTTTGCCATTTTGAGCAATAAAAGGCAGAGTTATGTCTAATTACAAGCAAAATTCTCAATTTAAGAGTCTTGATTATGCTAAGAACTCCACTTACACTCAAGCACAAATGCATAGAATATTGCCTTTCATAAAATATTTGTGTGCAATTATTGATGATGCCTATGGAAAAATTGGGCATGAGATGAGTGGAGAAGTAGGTACCAAGATATTGGGATATGGCCAGCATGAGCACCCCATGATCTTGTAAACTTAGACCTCGCTTTTCTATATTTATATTTAAATAGGGCCACAATGTGTATTATTAATATCTATTTAGAATTTAAAATATTAAAATATTTCCTGACATATAAAATATTTATAGAGACACAGTAGGTTTTGTTATGTAAAAAAACCCCCAGAAGATAGAAATTTGAATTTTTACTGTTTCTTTACCTTCCAATATATTTGCCCGGGACATTGTTTTCAGTTTACTCCTGCTTAGTCAAATAGAAGATCAATATTTTCTGCTACTGATCAGCACTGCAGATGACATAAATGTGAAAGCTTTGTTTGGCATGACTGATTTAAGATGACTGTTCAATACTGGGAAATAATCATTTAATATTGTCATCAAATATTTAGCTGCAGTATATAATGAATATGAAATATTCACTTCTTGTTCCATAAATGGTTTCTATAAAATGCTTGTATGCAATTACAGATACATATAGGATTAATTTTTAATATAATTAAGAACACTGTCTCTAATGTTTTAAAATGTATTTAATGTTACTGCATATCTGATTTGATATATAAGATTTATTATTTATAACTGTTATAAAGCATGGAAATTATATGAAAACCACTATACAGTATATTCTTTACGTTGTGTGTTTTTGCTTGTTGATATATTCATATTTTAAAATTATTATTTTTTATATCTATACTGAAAATCTTTTACTTAAACCAATTTGATACAGTTAAAATATTTGGCTATCATTTCTCTATATTTTTACATTTCTTCAAGTGCAATGAAAATGTCATCATGTTCTAGATACACTTAAAGATATTTGTCAGAAAAGCAAGCTGCCATAAACATGATTAATTTCAACACTGATTTGGAGATAGAAATACTATTCTTGCCTTGAGTACCTTATGATTATAAAATTCATCTGTCTCAGAATACCCTGAAATCAATGTAATACACTACAGAGAAAATAAAAGCACCATTCACGATAAACCAGTCAACAGAGCTAATGTATTTGATCCTTTTATATTGCTGTCATATTCATATAATAAAAACTGCCCAGGCTGTTGCCATAGGGAGATGAGGATGGAGAATTTTAATATGATCAACTGGCTTTTCAGGTTATAGCTCCTAAGTATAGGCCATTGTCTTTGCTATGGCAGGGACTAAATATTCAGCTTCAGAAATGTATGGAAAAATGTACTGTACTTTCTGACTCCACAGACTTGTTTAACATGTTAGTTTCACTTGATCCAGTGTTATAAAATAAATTTCATAGGTTGGGTGTAGAACAATGAATGAATGAACACACACATATGTACACTACAAAAAATATGGTGTTCGAAGTGTTAATTGTAGCATACATATCCAAGTACTCACAAACATGCTGTTTGAAAATCTTTTAAAAGACCTTCCCCAATACAGCCATCAAGTTGAGAGGTCTTTGGTTTCCTAGACCCCCGTTCTTCCTTTTTGAAGATGGATATGATAATTGCTCTCCTTAAATATTCTGATGACCACTTTTGCTGATTCCTTCATACTTTATAATCCATCTGGCCCTAGATACTTCAATTCGTTTTCATAATTATATAATTTTTCTCCTACACTCTACTTATTTTTCATAAATCACCGTTCTTGCCTTCCCCCAGTAATGTAACAATGATCAGCTAATGAGAAAAGAAATGCAAAATAGGAGTTAAGTTCTGCCTTCTATTCATCTAATTCACCACTTTCTCTTTGCAATGGACATATGTTCTTTTTAGCTTTCTAACATGACCAAATAACCCTTTTTTGCTGCCCCCCCACCCTTACAAACCCTAATTCATCCTATGTTTTAGCCTTTCAAATATATCTCTTGGAAATTTCCTTCTACTTTTCTTTAGTTCTGTGTCCCTGTTTCCATTTCCTATACATGTCTGTTTTTCTCTTTAGTATCTTAGAGAACTCTGCATGTACCCATAGTAACTTTTTTAGATTTCTTCCATGTTACCTTCTTGTAGGAGTTGTTTATAATCATGCCTTTAGTAAATCATTCATAGGATTTCCCATTCTTTCTGGTCACCTTCAGAATTTCTAGCTGTTGGATCTGACCTATCTTTTCTTGGAGTTTGTTAAAAAATCTAGAATGCAAGTTTGACTCATTTTCAGTTCCTCGTCTCCTGAATATCACAAGTTGAAAAATAACACAACCACTCTTCCAAATGTACCAGTCATCTTCCTTTCTTCAACCAATTCTAATGATAGTGAAGATTAGGTCTAGGATAGCAGACCCATCTCACATTTCATCCACCTTCTGACAAATGAAGTTTTCAGCAAGAGTTTTTGCTGAATTTGAATTTGCTTGGCCTCTGACTTTTAGTAGAATTAAATTCCAAGTAAATGTCAGGATAAATCTTAACAGAGTGTGCAAACTATCAGACAATATCCTTAATTTCACATGCTACCAAAATAATGCTTAGGATTATCCAATGCAGATTAGAGACCTACATGAAAAAAGAGATGCCTGATGTTCAGAGTGGCTGTAGAAAAGGCCAATGCCAAAGAACAAGAGACATCATTGCTGATGCACATTGGATAATAAAGTCAAAGAATATCAAACAGAAGTCACTATATGCTTTATTGATTATAGAAAGGCATTCAGTTGTGTCAATCATGTAAAACTGTGCAAAGTGCTAGAAAAATGAGAAACTCTCTCTCTCTATATGTATGTATGCATGTCAGGAAGCCTGGGCCTGGATAAGGAAATGGCAACCCACTCCAGTACCCTTGCCAAGAAAACCCCATGGACAATGTCAAAAGGCTAAA
>NW_006534439.1:136243-164344 GCF_000186305.1 Python bivittatus | reverse complement strand
GTGATATGGTTCATGGGGTCACGAAGAGTCGGACATGACTTAACGACTGAACAACAACAACGTCAGGAAGCCACAGTATGGGTAGAACATGGTGAAACAGACTGGCTCCAGGTTGGCAAAGAATTGAGAATAGGCTATAGTATGTTTGTGTGTATGTGTGCACAAAGGCACACACACATACATATATGGAAGCTAGATTGGAAGAAGATAAGTGTGGTTTTAAAATTGGAGGAAGAAACATAAATAACCTGCACTTTGCTATATTCATTTCTGGTTTAATGCCCTTTTGAGGGTACCCTCCTGATGGTGAGGGCAATTCCTTCCCAGTCTTTACAAGAGATAGCCATTTCTTCCCAGCAATCCTTTGTGAAGGTAAGATAGGCCATTGTGGTAGAATCCAAACTTCTAATTGATGCCATCTATGTAGCCAGTTGTAGGGTTCTCTCTTTTTCTTCTTGTGCCATGACTCTGAAATACAAGGACTGATGAAAAAAAAATTCATTCTGCTGCCTTTCCTTCCTTCAGTTTACTGCCCAAGAATTTATACTCTCTTTGGTATATAACTCTGGTCAGTTGTATAATTAGGAACTTAATTTGAGTGAACTGGTGAACATGAGCCACTAAATGAAATCCCTTAAAAAATTTCAAAAATTTAAATGTATAAGCTCATGTACCCTATTTGAGTGACTTGTAACCTGAAGCAGCTTTCCCTTGTCATATGCTGAGTTTACACTATATTGTATAGCAAGAAAAAGGACCATTCCTAATTATTATGCCTATGGTTTTTCATAATTGATTTGACAAATATATACATTTTAGCAATATAAAGCTTTTTTTGGAGGGTGGATGCCTTTTGAGTCAGTCTTGACTCCTGGTGACTGCCTGGACTAGTCCTTGCAGTTTTATTGGCAAGATTTTTTCAGAAATGGTTTGCTATTGTCTTCTTTTGAAGGCTGAGAGAGAGAGAGAGACTGGACTAAAGTCAGCCAGCTGGCTTCATGCCTAAGGCAGGGACTAGCGCTCATGGTCTCCTGGTTTCTAGCCTGCTGCTTTAACCACCACACCCAACTGGTTCCCATAAAGTATATGGATTTCATTGTTACCTATGCAACACACATCAAACTAAATGGGGGATATATATCCCCCTAAACTTTTATTCAGCAATAGACATTTCTAAAGCTGTATACCCTGGCAATATCTCTTTATGGAATTCTGTGATTTCTAACCCACTTGGCATTTATGTTAAATATAGACATAGGCATAGGTATATATATATACATATACAGACACACAGACACATACACATTTTAGCAGGGTAGATATGAAGATTAAACAGACCATCTTCCCATTTGAACACCTAACTGGCACACTCACCATTTTGCTGATAGAATTACATAGAATTATAAGCATATGATACCTTATCAGATTGATTACATGACAAAATTACTTAAAGCATAGCACTCTTGCCCTCTAGCTAAAAAATTTTAAAAAAAGAAAGGTATGTATCTACCTAAGTTCAGGATGTGTGCTGACGTTTTTTTTTCAACGCTTGCATTCACATTTTGTTTATATCACTATTTATTCCAAGCACTGCCCTAGGACTGGATAGATAACTGGTTTATATCATTTTTGCCTGTGCTCACACATCAAGCTACTCCATCCATTTCTACAATCCACATTTTTTAAAAAAAGAAACGTACATATGCTGGATAAATTTATTTGCATTATAAAATACAGACAGTAAGTCAACTTCAGGATCCATTATGGAATATTGTTGGATGATTTTTCCTGTTTTTTCCTCAAATCCTTCTGATCCAAACTATTGACTAATGAAATATTGATACCAAAGGTGATTATATGAACCAATCTGCTTTGAACAATGCCAGCACTATCAAGAAGACTTGCAATTTGTAAATCTTATATATAATTATAAATGTAGTATAAATGTAATCTTAGATTAGTGTAATGGCACTTAGAATTAATTTTTTATTGTTAGCTATTAGGACTGGGTGCTGCAAAACACTGGAAAACATGCATACATACACACACATAATCATACACAGACACACACACACATATACACACAGTCTCCTTGTTCAGTAGTATTTAAATGTGGAAAATTCCTTTGGTTAAAAATGAACACAAAAAGAGCTTTAAAAATACTGTATTGAAAGAAACATTCAGTTAAAATTTGGTCATCATATATTATACCTTATGGATAATATATATTTTTTTCTTAATAGAATAATAGAATCCTGCAGACTATGTCCAGTTGATCATTACACTATTCATCCAGGAATTAAATTGTTTTCTATAAGGTTGCTATTTTTTTTTCCTTTAAGTGTTTTATGTAGTCATGTTTTAGTTGCTTAGCCAAACCTTTCCAGTGTCTGTGCATCGGTTGAAATTAAAAGTATTCAGAAGATAAAGAATATCCTGGTTCATTGTATTCCCATCCTCATCCCCCTCTGTATATGCAGGTAAAAAGTAACAGCATGGCTTGCTTTTATTTTGTCAAAATATACAGCCCCCTTCAGTCATTCTACCTTTTTAATGCCAATGCATAAATAAGACTCATAATGCATTTACAGTTGATTCATTACAGTTGGTAATGCTGTTAATGTATAATAATCTTATTTTTTTCCACTAATCAGTGGTAAATTTCATTCTTGCTTTCTGACTAAACTATCAACAAAATTTAGGAAAAGTTTTCACATGGGAACCTGATTCCATTGTCTGTTTTAGCTTAATATGGAGCTGTCTTTTCAAAACCTTGGTGTATGTGTGTTTAAGTATGAAAAAGAAAGAAAAGGTCAGATCACTTTAAAATGAACCAAGTAGTAGCACCTAGACTCTATTATTTATAAGAATTGGGGTAATTGTGCTCAGCATTTCATCTTTCTCTTTTACTGTGTCAGCTTTTTTCTGATGGATGGTCCCTTAAACCATAATCATGGGGGGGGGGGGGGAAATGTATCTGACTTTGAGTTCATCATAATCTTTGATGTTAAATCAAAGTCTCCCAAGTGGTTTAGTGGATTACATATAATTACTATGTTAAGTTTATATGATATTATATACCAGGATCCAAGTATAATGTTTGGTTGTCCTGTATTAATTTGTAACATGGGTCATTTCCTACACTTATTCATCTTACAAGGAATAGAATTAAAAAAAAAAAAAAATCTGAAAAAAAGTGTATTTTTGAAATTACACCATGGATGCTAAAGGAAGATTTTAAGCATTTCAAATTCAAAATGTTTTTAGCTCAAATTGCCCCATTCTGAACTCAGTAATGGATTTCCAATGTTATTCTGATCATTCAAGAAGTGTTTCAAGGTCAAAACACCTGTTTCAAATTCAGTATGGAACTGTTTTAAAGTTGAAACACTTTGCAATAATTCAAAAAACATCAGAACATTTCCAGTGAGGTCAGAACAACCTGTTTCAAACTTAAGACAAATGCTTTTAGCTCTACAAAGGATGTTTACTCTCCTACTTTTCTATTAATAGGATAGTAGGGAGTGTCATTCTAAGTTAAATATATAGCTAGATAAAAATTCTATTCACAGAAATGTTTCCCATAGTCTCTAAGATCTAACAAAGCAGCCTTTTCCAAAAATTGTTGGGTAAGGGCATGGAAGATTTAATCTAGTTGGGTGGAAATCCAAGTATTTTATAATTTTCCTGTTAATTGAGGAATGCACTGGACATATGTGACAAACAACTCCACTTGGAAGAACTTTTCTTGGAAAGTGGAAAGAATTTCTATGTTTGAGATTTGAACAAGTTAATTAGTCAAAGCTGCTAGCAGGATTATAGGCAGTCTAAATAGTTGCTAGCAGGGTGATGGACGATCTAAATAGTTGCTTGGAGAAGTATTTTCCTAGTCTCTTAAAGGAACTATAGTAACAATATACTACTGTGGTATAGTGCTTATGTGTGGGACTGGGATCAGGAGTTCCAGCTTTAAAGCTACCCTCAACCAACCAAGAGCTGTCCCAAACTTATACTTTTAATACATCTAAAAGCAAATATAAGCTATATTCTGGACAAAGAGAATGTTTGTTTGGTAAGCTCTAGGTTTTGGATATATTTCTTTCCTTTCTATCTCAAAACAAGCCATTATGCTATGATTTGCATGTAAGAAATAGTAATATTTTTAGGTATTATCTTCCTTTTAAAGATTATAAGCACTGATTACTACCTTTCCTTTATTGGTGGGTAAGTAAACAGAAAAACTAAATATACAGCAAATATTTGGTATCTTATTTATTTTTTAAAACTGTATACTGCTTTCACAACTAGGTTTTACCATGTTTTCTCCTATCATCCATGAACAAGAATTTTAGATATTGAATGAATTCCTGAAAGTTGAATATTTTCCACAATATTTAGTGAATCCCTAGTACTAAAAAGATATTGCCAAGCCTTAATTATTAATGATTTGGACTTCAGTAATTCATAAAGTTGCTATTACAGACTAAAACAGATGCTTAAAGCTAGAGACATTAATCTTTATTAAGGTGCTAAACTGGTGGTCTGCTACCCACGAGGGTTTGCTTCAACAGCCAGTGAAAACTGCTAACAACAAATATAAGGTAAATGTTTTCTAGAAATTCCTTTAATTAGACTGCACTGACTTTACAAATTGTCATTCTGACAACAAAGATGTCATATTCAGATGGAGCAGAATGTTTCCTGTATTCCCTTTCCTGAATCTGTTCACAATTCTAACTCTTCTTTGTCATCTGCTATGACTTCATTTCAACTGTGGCCTTCATTTTCCATTCTTAAATAACTCCACACAATAAGACTCATGTAGAATTTAGGATTGCAATATTATAGCCTGTAGCAATATTCATCTTTTCACCTCCAATCCTTCAAGCCTTACTGGATAAGGTACTCACTTATTTCTTATAGAATTGTATCTCTATGTAAGAGTTAGTATTGAGTGATTCAAGTTTATTCAAGTCTTGAGAAGCCTATAATTATGGAAAAGGTGGAAAGAAAGACAAAAAGAAGATGACCAGCAGCAAGGTGGATGGATTCAATTACAGTGGTGATGGTACATCACTGGAAGATCTGAAAGACCAAGTTGAGGTCAGACTGTCCTGGACAAAAATCTATCTATGTGGTCACTAAGAATTAACATCAACTTGATAGCACATTATCAATCAAACAACAGTATGTACGTTGTGTTAAATCTCCCTTCTTTAGTATTGCTATGTAAACTAACCTCTTCCAGTCTTTTGGTCACTGTGTCATTTTCCTGATTTGCATCAGAACTTCACTGATCCTCCTGCTGCTTGTCATATTTCTGTAGATATTCCATAAATTCTTGTAGTCTTCCAACTTGATAATGACAGAGTGCTAATATAACTTCATTTTCTAGTACTATAAAATTTTCTAGTACTATATATCTTAAATAGGGGATATATTCTAAGGTATCTTGGATGTTGACATCTCTACAATACAGAATGTCAGTATACTCCTTCCATCATTGTTCTTTTTGAATCAGTTACTATGTGTTCTTTTGAATCTCTTAGGACACCAGTCCAAAGGAGATTGGGACCCCCTTCGGAGTCTGGAAATCATTTGGAAGACTTTCCTTCTTTTCCATATTGTTGTACTGCTTCTGGTCACTTCTAACAGGTTTCTGATATTCTTTAAGTTTCTTCCTGAAATCTTGGCTTTGGCTCTTCTCCTTGACAATTTCCACTGCTTGTTCTGGCATCCAGTTTCTTTCCAGATTCATCCTTAACATCTTCTTTGATTTCACTTCCACACTTCCACCTATCAATGAGATTCAGGACTTGTGATTCCTGATATTCTCTTTAAAAATGATGGTTTTCTCATGATATCACAGAAACTGATTGGCTTCATTCTACTACTTTAGCTTGTCTTCGAACTTGAACCATTTGTGAGTTCTTCCACATTCAGCCTCTGGCCAACATCTTTCTGTTATAAGTCTAATTGATATATGTCCTTGCCATATCCTTCCTGACTATGAAAACACCACCTTTCCTTCTTTGTTTTTGTGTCCTGAGCAGTAAACAGTAAGATCATCTGACCAAAAATGTTTCATTCCAGTCCATTTCAATTGTTTGGTGTCTAAGATGTCATGGTACAGTTGATTCATTTCATCTTTCACTGTGCTGAGCTTTCCCTTATTCATTTTTACATTCTATGTTCCCACTGTAATTCTCTCTTGAAACTTTGGATTTTAAGTCCAAAGACTTTAATTTAGCTATGTCATTAGTACATTAGTACTCAGCTCTTTCTCAGTAACATATTGAGTACCATCAAACATAAAGGGCTCACTGTCCAGTTCTATATTATCACTTCATCTTGTCTATGTGGTTTCCTTGACAAAATACAGGAGTAGTTTACCATTGCCTTTTCCCATACAGTATGAAATGACGACATTGTTGCTGTTTCTTAAAGGCCTTCCTCTCCCTATCTAACAATCACAGGGAACTTCCTCTGCCCTTTTCCCTCCCACTCCCACACAATTTCAACCCAACCTTTGCTTTTCTCTTTGTAGTGTTTTGAGACTAATCCTGCAGCTAGCTAGCAGGACACTCATTCAAATTCTCCAGTTACTCTGCTCGCTTCTCTGCCACCATAATTTTGAACAGGAGGGAATAGTTTAGCTGATAACTACAAAGTGATAAAAATACCCAAAGACCAATTAATAGTGCTATTTTGTTTTTCTTTTGGATTGAAACCTGTTCATTCTTCATTTTAATATTCTAGTTTATTTGGGCATAACACATTAGCAGAAAGTTATTATCATTGGTACTTCTGTTCTGATGTAAGAATTCTTTACTTTATGGAATGTGTATCCACATAGATATCCTGTTGTAACTAATGTAATGTGTTCTAATATACTTATTCTGGTAAAAATAAATTTATAAGTTAGAGGATTTTTTGGATTTCTTATTCCAGCCAAGGATAGACACGAAGGTTATGTTCCTGAATCTAATCCTGAGTTTGGTTCTGAGACTAATCAAATGGTCTTGATTTAATCTAAAGCAAATCAGGATGTTTTCTGAATCACTAGATACTAAGTTGGATCTTGTAATTGATACACACTCCTAGTAATTGGTATCTAAGAATCTATTCTTTTGGTGTCAGTACAGCTAAAACAGATAATCTCAGCATCACTTGATAAAAGAATACATTTTGTAAATCTGAATACTGGTTAAAAATAAAGTGACATTTTATAATCAACAACTGACAAATTAAAAATGAAAGTGTGGAGCTAATTAATTAAAGTGACTATTTTTTGTAGCATGTCTAATGCTTTCAGTTACAATAATAAATAGGAGAATAATTAAAAAGAAGATATCTTGCTTTCAGGGATTTTTTTTTTTTGCTACATTCATGAATCAAGTTATGGGATGAATACTGAATTTAGAATATTTGTAATAATTTGTTTCACATCCAAACTCAAAACATTTTTTTAAAAAATCTGCAATTGTATATTTGCTGTTAAAAACCTAGTATCTACAGGAAGCCTACAAGTGTATCTTATGAGCAAAAACTGTGCTTGTCTCAGTTAAAACCACAATGCCTCAGTAAATGAAGTGTTAATTGAAGTCACTGCTATTAGGGATGTGTAACACTTCAGATATGACTCCGAAAAGGTGCTTTATAATGCCTGAGAACACAACGGATCACCTGTTTGTGACTTTTTAAACCAGTGTGTCTTTTTTCAGAATTGCACAAAGAACAGCCCTGGAAAAAGTTTGGCTACTTTCAAAAAATGCAGACAGAAGTTTGTTCTGAATCTCAAGTGCTGCATGGTCCTAATTGTGATCTGATATTTATAACTTTTAACAGTTGTTTTGTTAAGTTCTGCCAGTTCAGTGGCAGGCAAGCTTTCAGAAGCTGGGAGTCATATCTTTGGAAATATTTTTGGGACAGAAAAGACTGCAAATGGCAGAACAATGGTGCAGTCATACGCTTCTGTGAGGCTGGGGCCTTTTGGTGTTTTTTTAAGCCCACTGAACTCCTTACATCTGAGTCTGCAGGGAAAATTGATAGGAAACTGTGCCACATTTGGTGGTTTGCTTGATTGGCTACCCTTGCCTTTGATGATAAAAATACTCTGGTTAGACTTTTTCTTTCCTATCTCATTCTATCAGGCTGTTTCTACTTATACATGAAACTGCCCCATGCCTTCAATTTTCCTGTGGTATGGCAATACATTTAGACAAAAACAGTTTCCAATTGTACACTTGAAACCTTTTCCCTAAATTAATGGTCAATATAACATTGATGTAGGATTTTCTGTTTTCTGAACAAAAGTCTTAACCCTGTCTTTTCTGCAATATCATCACCATTCTTCAAATTCTTCTCCCTCCACTGGAAAAGAATAGTTGTTGGGGGATGGAGTGGGGAGTGTTATTCTCATATCCAGGATCTATTTCTAAGGAAATAGTAAGGAGTAAGGAAGAAAGATGATTGATAAAGAAAAAGGAAACAGAGAATGAGGTTAAATGTCTGCAGATGGAGTTTGCGTATAAAACGCATACAAATATATATGACTGTATCCTACTTCTCCACAATCAGTTACTTTTAGAAGATTAGTATTATTTCTCACAGAATCAGATCAGTGTACATAATGCCAGTTCTATAATATTTGAAGATTTTTACTATTATTAACAAGACAACAAAATGAAAATTAGCAGAATCCTATGAATAGACTGGTTCAATAAATAAGGCCTAACAACTCAATTAGAGACATGAGATATATGAATCAAATGCTTATCCACTGTCTCTCTTTCAATATAGGAAATGAAATCTGTTATGAAATCAAAAAATGACTTTCAAAATATTGACAGAAGTTCAAAATAATGATAGTTGCACATGTGATCCTGGAGTAAATCTACTAAATCTGGTTACATTATTTCTTCATCTTATTCTGCTTGTATATATTGCTGTACCTGCCTCTCCTGAAAGATCTTTCTGTTATTAACAAGGGTTATTATGAATCTATAATCTTTTCAAAGACCCATATTGGGGAAAATCACATATAGTGATTTAGATCAAGCACCTGTTCCTATGAATTCTGTGTTTTATAATTACTTTGACTATTAATTAAAATAAATATCACTTTAGTTAATAAGCTTTCATACTTTTGGTATCAGACAAATTTAAAATATACCAAGTAAATAAATACATGAACAGCACTTTTTTCTCATGTGTATGCCTCTAGCAAAAATTATAATAACTTCTTTGTTTTCACTTTTTTTTTCTCCCTCAAATGTCAGCAGGAAAAATATGTCTACAAAGAATGCTGGACTTTATGAAGCCACCTATGATTTTAAAAAGCAAATAAATGCATCACATTGCAATCTTGAATTCTTCCATTTAGCAAGCACTTTTGTTTTATTATTTTATCTTTTAGAAGTAAAGCAACAACCCATCTGAACTTTCAGTAATGGAACCATTTATAGCTCTAAAATCTTAAAACTGCCATCATTTAAACACGTACATGGGAATAAGCTTCCATGGGTAAGTATATTGAGAATTACCCTAAAAACATTTACTTTTCTATACATCATGCACATATACACACAAAAACACACACAGAGAGTATTATGTAATCTAGACTACATCCACACAGTTGCTTTGTTATGCTCCCTTTCCTGTCAGTAAATCATGCTGTTCTGGATCTTCAGTCCCCGCAATGTGTCCTTATAGTACACCCAGTGTACCAGTGTGTGCTGGTACTCATACAGCTTTAACAGGCAACATTCCAAGGGCTGTGATTTGTCATTCTATGAGGTTAAATTCCAGATCCACCCAATATTGTCCTCCATTTGAAAGGCATTCTCCTTTTGGCATGCACTTTGCCCCAGTTACTTCATGCAAAGCATTATTTCCTTTTTTTATTTCCTGTCATACCATTGACCAATTGATGATTTTTTTAAACTCTGAAATTATGTCAGATAGTTAACCAATTGAGAGTGGCAACAATACAAAATATCATTTTTATTTCCTTATATGCCTTTAAAAAGTTTTATAACAATCTAATTTTCTACCATTTAGTTGTGTTTCCTGTTATGACTCTATGTGCTAATTTCTATTTGAACATTCAAAGTACCTAGAACCTGATGTATGCTAGAGAATTCACTGTAGATTTACTTTGCTCTTACTATATAAACGATAGACTGATCTCCATTTATTCAAGTGTGCTTGTCAAATGTCTAAGATTCTAGTAAAAGCAACTTTCTCTATTTAGATAAAAAGAAATCTATACAGTGATATGTATTTTGCTAGAAACCTGATTTTATGTATTTGACATTAAATATGATAGTGAAGATTTTTGTTAAAAATATTCTATACAAGTTAACGATAGCCATTTCTATGCTACTCATGTTATACTTAGCAAATTCTTCCTCTATTTCAGCACTTTGATAGACAGGTTCCATTCTTATATTTGCAGTAGGGAAGTTAGTCAAAGAGCCAATCTCCTGAAATGCTTTGGAATTCTTTGTAATGTAAATGTATAAAGAAAACCAACTTTGAACATTGCTGCCAGGCTAAGTTGTAGCTATAGAAATTGCCTGCATTCAGTGGAAGTTATTTTTTTATTTTTTAATTTATTTTTTACTGAAATGAAATTGAATTAGTTTGGATGGATTGTGTCTGCATTCATTGATTAAAATAGTTTATTTATTATTTGAAATCATAATAGATGCTCTTGAATAAGGATTTCTATTTATTAATTTATAAAATATCAACCTTGTGACTCTAAATGACTCACAATTGCAAACTTATAAAAACACGGGATATCATTAGCTACCGCATTACACTAAAGCTAACATATCTGAAAACTATTTTTCAGTGAAGGCCCTATACTTATTGATTTGCACTAAATGATTGGCTATAACATCTGAGGGAAAAGTCTGATTTCAAGATTTCTGATAGAGCTAACAAAGTTGGAACCATCAGGATGTTGTTTCATAGAGCAGGCACCATGACAGCAAAGGCACAATTCCTAGGTTCCATTGGATGGCATTCTTTCACAGAAGGGACCTAGAGCACTCCCATCTGGTTGGGTCTGGTGGGATGGATAGATAGATATTCCTGTAAATGACCTGACCCTGTGCCAAGTAGGACTTTATAGGTGACTAGCAATACCTTAAATTGCACCCAGAAGCCAACTGGAAGCCAGTATAGCTTGCATGGGTGCACCCCAAGCTGCCTGTGCCACTGCATTCTTGACCAGTTTACCGAGAGCTTACAAATGCTCTTTAAGTGTAGACCCATTTACAGTACTCCAAATTTGTGAACCAACTCTGAAGGAATACAGCCACATCCAGAGCCTGATATGGAAAATCTGGACTGAGGAAGCCTAGAACAGAAAACCACTTGGTCTTGTTAGGGTTAAGTTGAACCCTATTCTTCCTCACTTCAGCTTCTGGGCATTGAGAAAGAACCTTGACAGCATAACTTTGATATGCCAGGGCAGAAATGTACAGCGGAATATCATCAGGATACTGATGATGATGAACCCCATGTCAACAGATGATCTCACCCAGTGGCTTCATTAAATATTAAATAGAAGTGGGAAGAAAATCAAGCCCTGAGGCACCTTGCATTCCAGGTGTTGGACCTATATCCCTACCAACATCAAACGAAACTGGGCAGAAGAAGGACAACCACCATAAGAGACAGTGCCCCCAATCATCTAAGATGGTCCAGAAGGATATCATATTTGATGGTATCAAAAGCCACTGAAAGATCAATAAGTGCCAGAATGGTCATAGTACCTCTGTCCTGTGTCCATCACAGGTCATTCATAATCAATGCTACCTTAGCACTATAAACCAGCATTAAACCTGATTAAAAAGATAATCCATATCTTCCAGGTACTTTAGGAACTGTAAGCCTACTACCTTTTGAACAACCTACCCCAATAAGGAGAGGTTGAAGACTAAGAAAAGTTGTCCAAGTTCTCTCTTAAAAGGTTTCATGGACCATGATTCAGAATCTGACTCTGATGATGTTGCTCCAGCTAAGCCTGTTGGATTGTCAACTTCAGAAGTCATTAAGCCATGATTCATCTGAGGCTGATCAACCACAGGCTTCTCCCAATCAGCTGGAGCAGTTGGATGACTAGGCATGACCCAAGCCCCAGGTCTTGACGCATGCAGTGATGAGCAGAGAAATGCTACTCAATGAGGTTCATCACTAGGCAAAGGGCAAGGTCTGAGTAACTGCAGCCTTGCCTGCAGATAGATTTATGTAGCTGCTTTGTCTTCAGCCTGTGCTGGAATCAGTTATTTTAAATTCTAGCTCATGAGTCTTGTCTTTGTGTTTCCTTGCTCTTGAATCCTTGACTATTGGATTGGCTGACTACCTAACTTGGCTTTCTGACTCCTGGAATGAATTTGGACCATTCTCTTGCTACTTGAACTTCAAACAGAATTATTCAGGTAAGTACTCTTTGTAAAGATCCTGATTTATGATTTCGTCTATTGTTATCTGCCTATGGTAAATAATATATAATAAATAACAACTGCTTAGCAACTGTGTCTGTAACCTGAGTTAGAACAAAGAGAGGGCAAACTACTACTTATTTCAAAGCAGGTGGAACCATCCCATCCCTCAGAGAAGCATTCACCACTACGTGGATCCAACACAAGTCACTGCCCAGGAAGTTTTGACCAGCCAGGTTGGATATGGACACAGGAGGGAGAATTTTAGATCTTCAAGGTTCCTGTCCACTTCCTCAGGGCTAGCAGGCTCAAACTCTTTCCAAATAATGAGCAATTGTATCTCAGTCATGTCTAGTTATTGTCAGTGACTAATATAAATGTTATTTAATTATTTGAATATCCATACTAAATTATTATTTTTTAAATATCAGTGAGAAGTAGAATCCTCAGTTCTAATCCAAAAGGAATATTGAAAAAGAAAATAGGCACATTTTAAACAATGTAATGCTTTGTTTCCAATGCAAGTACAGAATTGCTAAATATGGCCTTAAGCAGTCCTCTTCCTACTGTTTGTACTAGAAAACTTATTCTCTAAGAGTAAATCTTTATTTAGTTAAAATCATTTGCATAAAAAAAGAGAACTAGCAGCAATATACAACGTACCTTAACAAAAAATGAACAAAAGAAATATTCCCCCTTGCTACACAGAAACATAATAGTGCAGTTTTCCTACCAGTTGCTTATGGAGTGATATAATTGCATCCTAGCAGTGTCAGAAAAGGAAAAGTGACAGTTACAATTCATAATCTGTGAGCCATTGACTCAGAACAATGGCATATCAATAAACCAAACCTGAACAATATTTAATGTAATGGTTTAAATGGAAAACAAATTGCTACCATATTTTTCTCCGCTTATGCTTATCTTTTTAAATATCAAAATAGTGTAGTATTGAAATATCAAAATAACACATTAACATAAATCTATTATTTTTATTTCCCGTATTCCATATTAGCAACTATTCCAATCCAGCTCCGTTTTCTTTCTTCCTCCCAAAAGTTTTAAAAGTAACTCTGTCAATAAATTCTAAATCAAATATAGCTGTAAAAGAAAAGAAAAAAAGTCAGTAACATTCTTACAGAGTAAGAATATCAATTAAATGATTGTCTTTATGTTCAAGTTATTTATATGCTTACTAAAAGACTTTAAACACAAATCCAACAAAGTTCATAATTTTAAATATTATTTTGTGCTTCCTGGGAATCTGCTTCTCTTCAACATTTGAAAAAGTTGAAGATACTGATCTTTCATTTTCTCAGCACGCTGTGATGAAGGACACAGTCATGGCTGCACAGTTGGAAGGCAAAGGAAAACAACAGTGTTTGGCACATTTATGGACATGGGAAACTGAGAAAGTAGTAAAGCAGAAAACCTATAAACCACTGATTTAGGAAAAAAACAATGGTTCAGAATTTACCACTACCTATGAAAAGCCTGGATGATATTTGGCGGGGTGGGGAGGAATCAGAACTTGTCTCTTACATTTTGGCAGAACAGATTGCCAAAATGTAAAAGACAACAACTCGAAAATCAGTAGAAATAGCTTCATACTGGCTTGCTTTCTAGTGGTCATTTGTTTTCATGAGTTTTAAATTTATATTAAATTATCAGTTATTAGACTGATGTCAGATCCAATTCCACTAAGATATCCTTCCTAGCCAGCATTTAGGTTATGCCTAAATACCTTTTATAATATTAAACTTTATATATTACCTTTATATATTAAACAATTACCTTTATATATTAAACAATTAATGTGAAAACTGAAAATTATGGAAACAATTACTATTTGCTTTTTTTATATGCAGACATGAAAGTTATGGTGTGAAATGTTTTGTGAAGATGCATAGTTTTCCAAGAAGTCTTGTGATGTTTATCAATTGTTTAGTAGCAAAGTGAATTAGTTTTTTAACTGCGCTTAAAAGATCATTAAGAATAACTCATTATGTTTTGCTCATATTCATATAGTCCTGTTAAATAAAGTGGACAGTGAACTGGCTCTGTCTCTTTGTTTATAATTGATTGACTATTCAAATATGATGAATCACATACTAGAAATACTCCTAGATATCTTGCTTGATTTTAAGTGTTTAAGCCTAAATAATGATAATGAAGATAATAATGATAACATGTTATTCTAATATGTTAAATTACCTCCTTATTTATAATTTTAAACTTTATTTAAATGTTTGAAATCAGTTTCAAAAGCAGACTGCCATATAACATGGGGGAAAAAAAGCTACAGCTGAATTAAGCAAAATACAAAACCTCTTGGCATTACTAAGCTCATGTTTAGGACATCATTTTGCCTTTTTGACCATTTCCTCCATCCCATGGATGCTCCTGCCATCAAGTCAGTAGTGAATGTTAGTGGCCACATAGATATGTAGGGAAGATATACATAAAAAGCTGCAGAGTAGTGAGTGTAAAGATGCACATACATAGGGAAGAAAGGAGAGGAGCAGAAGCTAAACCTGGAGGCATGATTAAGAAAAGCTGAGTATAGAAAGGGCAGCCTTAAAGACAAAGCTTTAAGTAAAGGAAGTCAAAAATACTACTTATAATTAAGCAAAAGGTTAATCACTTTGCCAAGGTGGGGTTCTGTTCCATGTAGCTAACAGGTAAAGAAGGGTGCCTTGCACTGGAAAGAATGCAGAGGATTCAGAAGTACTGGTTGTAACTCAGACAGTGGGAAGAAAAATATGTTGGGAAGCTTCACCAGCAAGATGATCACCCAGGGAACTGGTTGCGGGAAGAACTGAGGTTTAAAGATCCAAGATGAGGAAATCTGAACTAGATTCAGACTGGCCAGGTTGGACATCTAACCCAGAAGGAGGAATCAAGAAATTAGCAAAGAGTGAGACACTGCTACGTAAGATTGTTGCTGTTGCCATTTTTTAAAGGAATGGGGGAAAGTTGGCTTGTTTAAATATGTAGTATGCTGTTGAAAAGTGCGTCACCTTTAAAAAGACTACTTGACTCCTAGGGTATGGACTGCAAGCTCTAAGCAAGGCTGTCTGCAAGACCCAAGAAAATGTGCCTCATTAAGTTCAATTGCTATGTGTTGTTCTAAAGCTATTTTTGCACCTGTGTAATGTCTATAACACTGTTGCTTTTCTAATGTAAGTAATACAAATGTTTGTTGCCATTCATAACTAGAAGTTGGATATTTTTCTTACTGGCTGCCCCGGGAGGTAGAGGAAAATCACCCCTAAGAGATTCTCTCTGGTTAGAAAATTGGCTTCAGGCTTTTGTTTAAAATAAATAGCAAAGTAGCAGAAATGATTGTGCTGCAGGATCCCATGGGGAATCAGTTCTGTAGCCAGAACTACATATACAAAATACTTTATATTAAGGGGATGGATACACACGAACATATACATACACACACTGCAAGTCTGCATACTTTTCAAAAAATATTTAAAATACTTCTCAAAGTAATATAAGAATAGGTTAGATTAATGATTAAAAGGGTTGAAGGGGAGAAAAAAGTAGAATCCAAAACAGATAAAGGCAGGTCCTGAGAACCTAACCCCCTGACTGTGCTCTGACTTGCCAGGTTAGCAACATAATTTCATACCCCTTGCTGCTTTCTCTGACTGCTTGTTCAATGTGGTGTCTCATCTGCTTTATCTTCTGCATGGGGGGTTGTCCTCCAGCTGAGACTGCATGGCTTGGCAGACCAAGATCATAATCACTACTTTACCTTACATGTACACTACTTTACCTAACAGGTAGCTAATCACTATTTTGCCTGAAACATTTCAAAATTATGCAAAGAATGGAGTAAATAGCAGAATACATACAGAAAATATATGGTAACGCTATTATATATAGAATGCAGATGTTTTTATATTACGTGAATAAATGGTTATCTCATGGAACAAGTTGCACATGAAGTGATAAGTTCTTCTTCACTGGAAGTCTTCAAATAGAGGCTAGATTGTAATCCATCAGATATGCTGTGGTGAATCTGGCACTCATCAGTTGGAGTAATTTTCTCTAATATGTCTTCCAATTCTAAGATTCTTATAACTTATCATTAACAATCAATGGTTGTCATGATTTTACAGCAATCATATAAATTTCAGAGCAAAATACAGCAATAGTAACACATTATTTTAAGTGCATTTTCAGACTAATACAGCATTCATCATCAGTACATCATTATCTTCATTCTGAATCAATCAACTGCAGGATGAAGGCCTCTTCATTGAAAGTTATGGAGTGTAATCTACCATGCTGGGTCTAATGTGAGTAGTAATATTTTTTTGACTTCCCAGTTTAAGGCTGTCAGAGTGTAATTGGCCCAAGTCATTCAGCTGGCTTCCATGCCAAAGGAAGGAGTAGAAACTGGATTTCTCCACTCTTAATCCATCACTTGAACCATTATGCAACTCTTGCTCTCAGTACTAGAACATATTAATATGTAAATTAATATTATGAACAGAAGAAAAAATATAACGTCCTATTACTATAGAACCCTCTTTTTTTTTTTTTTTTGTGGTTTTGCAAATATGTTCCAAATATGTTGAATCATTTTCAACAAGGTAGAACTAACTGTAAAAAATGGATATTTCACACTTTTGTGTCTTTATATTAGCAGTGCTGAAGATTGGAGAGATTATGAATCTATATTTGTTAGGCACACTGTATTATGAGCGGTTCTTCCATTTTTAAAATTTCTTAGGCTCTGTGCAATAGTGGAGTCAAAAGAGCTTTTGAAATTGCCTGTCTGTTTCATGTTGTATGATGTTTTATTTTCAGAAGTTAAGTTCTATTGCTTTCAAATGCAGTTTAATGCTAAGTTAGTGTTATTATAAGCACTGCATTAGTTACAGTTGAATGGGTTGGGAACAACTTCTTTTTTTTTTCCTTCGACACAGCAAGACTCAGAATTATAGAGTTTGAAATCTCCAGTTTTACAGTCAATAAAGCTTGTTATACATTAAAGATTACTGAGGCATGCTGGAACTGGATTGCTAATTCAGAAGCAAGAACTCCAAACAAAACATTTTACAGATTCATACAGTACATTGCACTGTATTTTTTAATTATATATATGATCCTTCAAGAAATATTCATGGGACCTCTCAAAGATAAAGAAGATAAGTTACTTGTAAGATATACTAATTCTATAGTTTTGCCCAGCATGCTATTTTCCCCTCAAAACATTGGCCATTGCACATTGGTAAAGTCCTTGCATAATAGACTAGCTTGTTTACTATTGTAATCAGCAATTTTAGAAAAAGATAATCTTTATCCCTATATTGTATAAGCCAATAAAGATATTTTCTAGTTGAAAAAAATATTGCTCTTGAAGATATTGGGAGCTAACAGTTATAACTATGGAGGTTAAGTCCGTCATTCCTGTTGCCAGATACATTTCCTGCAACTTCCCTAAAACAGGGACAGAAACCAGCCATGCATCAGCATCAGGGTGTCCAATGGCATCTCTTAGTCCTTGCTAAGGTTTCCCCTTTTTAATTAAAAAAAAATATCTTAATTGAAACCAAAAGTAAATACAGAATAGCATGCTGTAAAGAAAAATATCAGGTTTAGCACTGTTTGACATACAAGAATGTTTTTGGGGCACCCTTTGACTCCATAACTTTTCTGAGAAAAGAAAAATGATGGTTTCAAATTGTTTGGAAGGACATCAATACACCAATACACCCAGAAATAAGACAAAAGTAAATCTGTCTTGTTAAAAGAAATTGGGGTGGGGTGGAATGCAGTTCGTCAATGTGCTCCAAATAACTTCACTCATTGACTTTTTATAAATGAAGTCATGGCAGTCATTTTATGACATGCTCTCAAATCCCAAATTTGTTCACTTGATCAAAAACACTGTCTAATTAAAAATTCTGAAACAGCTGATTGTGTTATTACTATAAACTCTTTTGAGCAATAGTGGGTTGTAAATGTAATCTGTATGTTAATAAATTATTAATCATTCCTTATACATAATAATTACACTGCATGTTCTACTGCACACCACTAAAACACTCCAGAAAAAAAAGAGTTTTTTGTAAGTGAACTTGTTTTTAGGGGAGCTGCAAAAAGAAGAAAAAAATAGCCAAAGCCACTAAAATTCCTTAATGAACAATTAATATGCAGTGACATGTACCAACCAACTAAACTATCTATATCTATTCCACTGTAGTTTTGTGGAATTCTGAGAAAGCCTTTGAAATACATCAATAATTTACAGCAGAGAATAAGAAATCTCCATTATGCCCAGATTGTGGGTCCAGAGGCAAGGATTTGAATTTTAAAATATTTCAAAAACACCTACAACCTATAGATAACTGAACAATGTTTTCTTCACAAACTATTTCAATATATTTCATATTCCCATTTAGCAAATGCACCCACATTTAATTTGGAGGCCCCAGGGCTACCATATTTGGGCTTTGAAAATGTTGGTAACCACTAGATGACAGCAGAGAAATATAGGAAAACATTACTTTTTACTGCTATTTAGTGGTCCTCTAGATTTTGCAGCTTGGATCTCTCTCCATATTTGTCTTTTACAACAAAATACATAAATCTTGAATTTACCTTCTGCTTAGAAGAACTTATGATGCAAATGTCTAAAGGCTAAGTAGTATTCCTTGTGAGATTCACCCTGGAATTAAATCAATCTACTTTATCCCAGGGCTACTGGTGCATTCTGAGCCAGTTCCAGTAATATAGACAGAACTCAGGCAAAGTGTGGTAAGTTTACATCTCCCTATTTGTCTTAGGATTCATTAGAATACTAGGTAGGAAAGTAACCAATTGCTTAATATCTGCTAGCTTTGAACTTCCAGTCACAATTCAACATACCAAAGATCTCTAATCAAAGATGGGCCTCTGGAGAAAATGATCCTCTCAGAGTGTTCTTGGTACCAGTAATCAGTGCTTGGCACCAGTAATCAGTTATTCTAGCTGTTACACAGCTTTGCCAACTGCTGTTTATGGCATATTATAAATGCTGCCTTATTCCCATAGAGGAGAAGATGAGATGTGGGAAATTCTGTTTTGCTCTAATTGCAACTCAGTGGTTGCAACAGAATTTGGGAGTAATTAATAGACTGAAACTCTTATGCAAGCTAGTGGGAGTTTGCCAAAAGGATGTGATAGAATAAAATCTTAATGCAAAGGGTCTGTGTATGTAACAAGAAGTTAAAAGTCAGTGCTGCTTTTAAAGAATCAAAGATAGGACCCTCCAGGAATACACATGTAGAGATCAGAAGAAGCAATAAGAAGTTGTTGTTAGACATGGAGGAATCAATGAGGAAATCAACAAACTCAAAATGTGTGGACTTTTTTTTCCAAAGAATGAAACTTTGCACGATACTTTACACCAGAAATACATGGAGGTAGAGAACTGTGGGATAGCAATCCATCCTGGCAAATGAATAAAAATAGGAAGGGTGACCTAGGGGAAGCAGCCTAAAGTGATGAGCAGCAAAAATGTGAAGTCTTTTACTTGCTGAAATAATATGGAAGGAAATATGATATTTGAGCAAGACAAAATGTAAAAGGGGAAGATTTGGGAGGATTCCCCTCTCTATTAAAATGAGGCGGGGAAGAAAAGCCTGGTGGTGGAAGGGAATAGTTGGCAACAATGAAACATTGCAGGAATTAGAAGCAGCTGGCTATGACCATGGAAAGAAAAAGTGCCCAGATATTTGGGCGATAAGAAGGAGTAGCTCCCATGTCACCAGCAATTAAAGAACCGTGTCACCAGGAGATTAAAGAACCAAGAGTAGCAGTGGAGAACAGAAAAATGGATTGTGTCGGGTAGACTAGGAACCCCAAAATGGGATCAAGCAATGAGGAAAGCAGCTCCATGTGACTTTTGCAGACTCAGCGATTGAGTATTCAACCCATTTACTGTACCCTTAAACAAGAGAATAATAATTCAGACTGGGCATGTCTCTGAGTGAAAGGGAAAGAGGGCATTTGCCTCTTTCAACATAATCTTATATCTCTGATTTGGTTTTAACTGTTTGTATGTCTGGTTGGTTCTTATTAGTAATAAAACTGTTACTATTTATAACAAAGTCATTAATGTTTTATTGAATTTTGCAGGAAGTGGGATAGGAAATTAAACTCCTGCTCTTCCCCACACCCCATTGTCCCATTGTGTGGAAACATTACTTGCTTCAAGATGCAAAGGAGCTGGGAAGCATCCACAACGGAATTTCCCAAGAAGGCCAGCTCTCAGACTCAGGACTGGCTTCTGCTTTAATAAAGAGTTTGCATCACCTTTAGAGATGTGACTGGTGGATTTATTACTGTAAAAATGCATGAGTGGCATTTATGATTAAAAAAAAAAAAATCTGAAAAACTTACATTTTCATCTTGAAGTTATTTTAACTTACTTTACAAAGATCCGTATTGATACATGTAAAAACAGATACTGTAAGATGGGTTTAATTCAAAATGAAGTTGGTCTTGTTCTATGCAATTTTAGCTTCTTTTAATGTATCCTTTGTGGTTTTCCTCTGGTTAATTTAGAGAACAGAAAAAAGCTATGAGATAACCTGTTAGAAAGCTGAACATTTGCCTACAATAATTGTTTCTATTTGCTGACAATTTCACTAAATGAAAACAGTGAAACTACAAAAATACAGTGAGTGAAAAACCTATTTGTGTAAAAATAAATCAGAGCTAAAGCCAGAAGCAGCTTAATATTCATAAAAATAAATAAAAGGTATTAAGAACAGTTAGAATATTTCAAAGACACATTTTCTGTACACTGTAGGAAGATAAAACCTAAAATGCTTCCTATATTTGCCTGCCTGTCTTTCTTACATATATATGCTATTTATATGAAGATGACTGGGACCAGATCTATATTGTTGTTTTTATTCTGCCAGCTTTTTTCCTCTGACAACACTGGTATATGGTTTACTAATTTTGTTTGAAGATTTTCAGTAACAGTGCAAGCAGACTATGAAAAAATTGCACTGCTCTGGAGATTCCCCAGATGCCTCTTAGCACAAGCAACATCACATGGTTGCTGTGGAAAGACAGGAGACAGAAGCATTATGTATGTTCCCTTGAGTTGTATAAAATAAAAATGGTATATAAATCTAATAACAACAAGAAAAAAATGTATTCCCTTGAATGAATCCTTAACAAGCAACAGGCATTTATTTCTACCTTTTTCCTCTAAGAGATTTAAAGTGGTTGAGTATTATAAGATCAAGAGGAAAACAAAGTAGTAATTAGAACACATCACTCCAAAACTCACCACAATTAAAAATACAATTAAGAAAGTGTCATCATCCAACTGCTTAAAGCTCCCTAAATTGGGAAGGACAAAGGTTATTTACTCAGAAATGTATTTTACCTATCCTTCCTTTCCCCTTGTGATTACTTTTCTGGTTCTTCCATGTCTAATTTTATAATTACTAGAGATGGGTGTTGGAATAGTTGCATGCAAAAACTCCTAAAGTTCACTTCCAACTTTCTGTTCATTTTTAAAGAAATGTATTGACTGGTCAGTCACTGCTAACTTCAAAAATGTTTATGTCTATATACTTACTTTAAAATTAGTCTATTCAAATTTCTGTATGTAGCAAAATTAAATTATACCAAAAAAATAATGACAAGAATCATGCCATGTAACTAGTTATACTTCACTGTATTTATCCCTATACTATTCCCAAAGAAAAAAAAGTATCTGCATCTCTGTACATTTTCTTTTTTAGTGTCTCAGTTTTCTTCTCTTTAAAGACAAGAATAACTTAAAACACTTGTGTAACACATCCATGAAATATCTTTAGCTTTCAGAATCATTGCCATTTGAGTGTAAGATTTATGCTTTTTATTGCCATTTTATAAAATAGTTGATGTAAAAATAGCTGCAATTTATTTTTGTTTACCAAAATGCCTATATAAAATGAATATGGGCTTAATGAAAATTAAAATAAAATAAAATAAATGTAAACTGACAATAAATCCTACTGCAGCTATTTTATTCATCAGATTGAAACTTCTGCTTCTTGTTAGTCTGCAAAATACAGCATAAGGATTTTAATGTTCAACTAAAAAGATCACACATGCTTTCTTGTTTGAAACATCCAGAATCAAACTTATTTCTGGGTCTACTGCTGCTCATTTTTGAGCAAACAGTGAAAACCTTTTATGTCCATTGACATTTTCTAATTACATTCTTTTTATTTTAACTAACGCTGATATCTTTTAAAATTATACAGTCTATTTCTTATTTATTTCATCAGAAATGTTATATGAGCAAGTCTCACCCCAGGCATTCACCAGGTGCATGGGGAGCAAGGCCATGAGAAATCGTGGGGGTTGAAGTCTGCAGGCACTAAGATGATCATAAATCGAGCAAGACTCAGTAATTAAAAATGTTGGAGTGGAAACGGGCAAAAAACCATCCACAAAGCTCAGAGAGTGACTTTATTTTTTCATCTGATTTACCTTACAGGATTGTTATGAAGATACTAGAGGGAAATGATTCCAGAAAGGCATAAATTCCCACCCCCTTCTCTTTTTTAAAGAATAGTATTTAAAATATATTTCATTCAAGATTTAAAACAAATTGAATATTTTATTGTCTATAATTTCACCTATCCAAGAATTTAGGGACAGAATGGATTTTTCTTACTCCTTTGTAAGGCAATAAATTCTAGATAAGAACCATATAATAAAGGCAGATAGTAAAAAACGGTGGACCTATTTATACGGTGTGTGCGTGTGTGTGCATGTGCACTTGTACCTTTAAGTCAATCTTGACTCCTGGAGACTAAATAGATAGGTCCATGCAGTTTTCTTGCCAACATTTTTCAGAAGTGATTTGCCATAACCTTCTTTCTTAGTCCAAGAGAGAGTAACTGACCCAAAGTCAGCCAGGTGACATCATGTTTAAGTCAGGACTCACAGTCTCCCAGTTTCTAGCCCACTGGCTTTAACCACTGCACCAAACTGGCTCTAAATAATGCTTTACCTTTATTCTGTTGTAGAAATGGTGAAAAGATATATGTCCTTAAATCAGTTGACAGGAGAAATAAAGTTACAGAAAATTAAATTCCCTAACAATAAAACTATATCACTGAGAAATTTCAGTAGTTATACAATTACTAAATTTTATGATATATATTCCATTTTAAGCATAAATTTGAATAATCAAACAAAATACCATGGATTTCTTTACATAGTACCAGGTCACATATCTGAAAGTGAGGGAATAATTTGGAACATTATGAGGAACTAAAGAATCCATTAAATCAAATTCAGCTCTTGGTGACTTCATGGACTCATCCGGGTAGTTTTATTTTCAACAATATAGATATTGTTGATAATATTGTAAGAATCCAATATGGATTCTTCTAGGATGTGTTTTCAATTTACAGTCTAGACTATAACTAATCAGATTTACTAATTCCTACTTCTTATTTAAGCATCCAAAACAAGTAATGCAAAGTTTTTGTTTACATGAAAAACAATATATTTGCTCATGAAAATGTATCCATTGATGTGCGAAGAGTCTATGTTCATTCAGTTGTTGATATGTTGAGGCTTTTCAGGAGTGTTTGCATGGGGTATACTGCTCTCTGAACTCTTGAATAGACTTCTAAACACTAAACATTTCTGGAGCCATGATTGGTAGACCATACACACAGATATACTGCATTTGTAAGATTTATGTCTGTGAAAATTCTGTGAGTTCAGTTAAATGCTTGTACAGATTTTCACTCTAAATGCCCTAGAAGGTAACCAGAACATTGAATTCCTAGTGGGAAGACTTGAATGTGCACCTACATCATTTGCTAACTGAGGTCTAGTCATAAGCATGAACACTGACATGCTGTCAATATAGTATTTTTACCAGTTTAGTGACAGTGATCTTTTGAACTCAAGCATTCTTAAAATGTCCGTGTCATTCACAAACTTAGTCACAGCTTACCTCTATTCCGTATTGTTTATGAATCTTAGAAAGCACAATTGCCATTGTCAGCCAAAATAATTATTGTAACCTCTGAAGAGATTCTTTTGTGGGAAGTACTCTAGGAAATAATCTGATAAATGTCATCAGAAATCTTTTTCTAATCAAGATATTGCTACAAATGGCTTATGAAATTGCCTATCAAGTTTCAGTTAATCACAGACCATTGTACATTTCAGTTTTAACAAACCAAGTAAATATTAATTTGACACATGTTGCAAACACTTTTAGAAGCAAGCCTTCTTTCTGTGGATACTGACATGCTGAATTAATACTAAACAACTTAGGTGTGTAACATGTCAGTTATATTGAGAAATATAATTCCAATCATGTCATGAAATAAACAACATTCATTTTTAATGCAATGAATGATTATGGATTTTTACATTGTGCTGAATATGTAAATAACATGTAACATGAGACGTTTCATTACATTATTCAATATATTAACTGCTAAATGAATTTACTACAAATCAAATTTTGATATTTCCTGTATTATTTTGCAAGTAAGAAAGCTGATCAGCAGTAACTCAGTTTGACATCACTTATCTGTGATTTGTCAAATTCAAATGAAAAATGTACAACCATTTAAAGAAAAAAAAATAGTTAAATCATATCACAAGACATTCTTTAAAGAGGATGTACTTAACTGAGTTCATGAACTTGAAGCCATGCTTTAAGATTTCCTACTGTACAGAACAAATTAATTAGATATAAAAATGTCACCTTCAATGAATATCATATCTAAATGTTTAAGTGGAAACAGTACATTACTTGAGGAATTTAGAAGAAATTATTCTCCACTATTCTTATTAGGCATAAGTAAAGGTTGAAAAAGAGGACAGAAATTATGATTTATAAAATCAATTTGAGATTTGATTCATTTAAAAAAAATGACCATGGGCTATAATGAGGAGCCATTAAATGGACAAAGTACTTCGTTTTTTTCCAAAGTTTCAGTCAGATGGATTCAAAGATTTCAGCACAATACATTAACCCTGCACTTCTTTTATGGAAGAGATAGCAGGGATGATGAAACAATGGAACAAAACAGAGTCCATGCTATTTTTCCATCATAGAATAGATGAGAAAATATTCAGATCTAATATATAGTTAGATACATTTCAATTCAGAAATATTGGATGATATACTCGCAAGCTACACTATGTATGAGCTGATACATGCCTTGAATTGCATAGTGGAAAGTTGGCTTCTAGGGCAGGATGATTTCTTCAGATTCATGGTACTCAACAATGATGCCAATTTGATGAACATGATATGCAATCTCCATTTCATGAGCATCTCTTGTTAGGCTGTTACCACACCCCATCTGATTGTTGTGTAGTAATATACACCTGTCTGCAAACTAGCCTGTCTGCCTTTGATTATGTTACCTTGTGGGTTGAAAAACTCAGAGACTTCAACAGTAACAAACTGTGCCAACTAGTCTCTGAGCAATTCTAGCACCTTTCTGCAATAACCTGGCTGATATAGAGTATTATTCGCAAGACAGAGTCCTAGAAGTTTGCATCACATTGAGACTTGGGACACTGGGATTTCTTCTGCTTTGTTTCCATAAGGAGTCATGCTTCCTAACTTTAATGAAAGCATGTTAAGTCTGGCACTCAATAAAGCAGGTGGTCAAAGGGTTATTCTAAAACAAGTCTGCCAATGAGTCATGCCTGCCCAGTAAAACAAATGATCATAGGAATAGTACACTCTTTTATCTTTATGATCTTGTTTTTGTGAACTCTGGAAGCTATTATCTAACAAGGAATGTCAAAAGAAAGAATGTCAATTAGCATTCTCACTCATTCCACAGTGGTTTCCTCATCCATTGTCATTATCAATCTTAAAGAGCTACAGGGGAGATATTTCAAAAATAGACATGATGAAACAAAGCTATTTGGCTGAAAGTGTACAAGAAATGGATAACAATCCTGAATCAAATCACGCCAACTTTGAATCCTGACTCTCAAATTCAAATACAATTTTGATTAGTTCTCACACTTTTGTTAGTTATGCAATTTCCCTACCAAAAAAAGTCATGAGAAGTTTGGGGGGACGGGAGAGAAGCAAAGAATCTTCCTGAAATATGAGGGAGCCATCTTTCTACCTATCCTTTTGAAATTCTGCAGCCCATTCTATATATTATTTCCCAATCATTATGAAACAGGGTAGTGTTCATTTTATAAAATCTGCTTTTTGCACAGAGCTAGGTGTCTAAATCAAGTTCCTCTCAGAAGCAGCAACTTCTTCTGTCTGCCAGGTAATTCCCTTTTAACATACCCATCCATCCACCCACAGTTTAAAAGTTGGTAGCATATAACACACTACATAAACCACTGAAATTTGTCAGGCTTTAAATGTTTATAGAAATGTAATAGGCACATAAATGTTATTCAATCAATCAAATCTTTATTATGTTCATAGACCAGCATAATAAATGTTACTCAATCCTATTTAAAAGCCAATATAACTATTCATTTATTTATTTTCAGCTATGGAGTCACAACATTTTGGATTTTTAATTCCAGCTGGATTTATTCCTTAGTCTACTTGGAAAGGGTATCTGTCAGCATGTTTTATTGTGAAGAATGCTGTGCTGAAATCTGTTTTTAAGTTTTCTGAAGTTTCAGTCTCCTTGCAAAGGAGGATACTGTTTCTCCCCTTTTGTATGGCTAGATCTGGGCTGCCAAAATAGGATAATCACACAATATGTAAACCGGTTACCTGTTTGCTGTCATTTTTGGCCATTCCAGATTTTTGCTGCCCAGATGTCATATATCTGTCCTTCTCATAATGCTTTAGAAATCTTTAACATTTTCTTTTAGTTATATTTTTCACTTTATTTTATGGTTGCTAGGTAGCAGACTGTTAATGTTAATAGTTGCTAGGGAGCAGAGATTGTTAATTTGGGATTCTATGTTTCACAATCAGGATAAGATATCATATACCCTTTGACCTCTTGTGGATGAATTCAAAATTGCAAATATCAAGTATAAGAAGTAAATCCCCTTCTACTCATATCATAAATGTGAATTAAAGAAGGCTAGAGAGGAATTTAACACCTCATTTTCTTGTCAGGGGCTCATCCATTATCACTGAAGTAATTTAATTTCTGTACAGTCAGTTAAGCCTGCAGATCGTGTCAATTTAAATGAATGTTTCCTATAACCATATATTGCCTCTTTATTGCCCAGGTCTTGAAATTAGAATATTCAGTTATTGACCCTTTTGTGTGCCACAAACATTGTCTCAAGGGATAAAGTATGAGGGAAGCATATGAAATTATATGCTACAATTCATAAGCAAGGAATCTTTCAGTTTCTGCTTAGTGACTGATTCTGAATTTTCTTTTGTATGATTACAATCATCTCCCTTCATGTTTCATTTGATAATTCTCAGTTATGTTAGTTTCTCGGTTGGATCCAAAACACATCCAACCAAATGGAAGCAAAACTGTTTCCATTTCTTTAATAAACCATTTTCCACGTCAGTAAAGAGCATCACAAAGAACATCGGAACGTACTTTAAAATGAGTTCAAAACTTATCTGTACAATGTGGGTTCTTTTAGCTCTCAAGCATCCCCCCCCCCCCCCCCCCACCCT
>NW_006534439.1:91921-105802 GCF_000186305.1 Python bivittatus | reverse complement strand
ATCCTATCAGTGGCTGGAAAGGGCCGGACTAAAAGACAGCACTGAGGCACTGATCATAGCATACCTGATTGCTGATATCATGTCCCAAACTTGCCTTCTTCAGAATGGACATCACAATTCCCTTCAGCCTGTCCTCATAAGGCATGTCTTCAAGTCCCTGTATCATCTTTGTCATTCTCATCTGAACCTGTTCTAATCTGTCAATATCCATCTTGAAGTGCAATGGCTAGAATATACATACTACTCTAGGTGTGATTTCACCAGTGCAGAGCAGAGGACAAAAATAAACCCATGCATCTTTGATGCAATGCTTCTTCTAATCCCAGAACTGCATTAACTCTTTTAGAAGTGTCTCACACTGCTAGCTCATGTTCATCTGGCTGTCAATAATCAGTCCCAAGTCTTTCTCCAATGTAGTGTTTCCAAACCATGAATCCCCATCTTATGTGTGTCTTCTTGGTGCAGGACATCTTTTTCCTCTCAGCTAAATATTCTAACCGGTACAGATTAGATTGCAATTCTGTTCTGTCTTCTTGGGTGTTGGCTGGAACTCCCAATGTTATGTCATCTACAAATTTTGCAGTCCATTTGGTAAGACATTAATAAAAACATTGAATAATACTGGCTCCAAGTCAGATTCCTGTGGGACCTCACCGGCTAGTGCTCTTCAATTCAGTGTAGAATCTCTAGTGCTGATTCTCTTGATTGCAGTTAGCAAGCCAGTTGTGGACTCATCTTACTGTAGTGGCATCCAATCACACATTAACAGTTTGTCAATCAATCAGAGTGTCATGTGTAATCTCTTCAAAAGCTCTGTTGACCTCAAGGTAGATTATATCCAAGCATTCCACTTTGTCAAAGGAAATGAGGTTTGTCTCACGTGATTTATTTTTGACAAAGCTATGTTGACTCTCAGCAATGATGGTGTTCTCTTTAAGATGCTTACAAATGGCCTGCTTTATTGCCTGCTCTAACTCTTTCTAGCTACTGCTATTAAGTTCACTGGTCAATAATTTTTGGGATCATTTTTCTTACTTTCTTGAAGATGATGACCACATTCCTCAGAGATAATTGAGATAAGTCCTGAGTGCTCTTCAGCCAATTCCTTCTTTTTTAGGATATATTATACCACTATTTATGTATATCTATGGGTGTGAAAATTCAGTTACACAAATACTAAAGACATGAACGCAGGAATATATTATTGGTGTACACTGTATTATCAAGAGACATAATGAAAAACATTGGTGTTCGTGTTCTATGTAGCTGCTGTGAAAATGTGACAAAGATAATTCAACAGGATATCTTGATAAGAATAGCTCTCTATAGAATTTAGCACAGTTTTCTAAATTTGTTTGATCTTTATTTATAAATGAAAATATGTGTATCCATATAAGTATGTATGTATGTATCTGTAAGTAAGCCCACTGAAGCCAGTGGGACTTACTTCTAAGTTAATACTCTTATAACTCTAACAATTGTCATATCTAGTGCTGCTGTAGCTGTGTTCAAGTGATATGAACCTTGACAGAATTAATAAATTTCTTGTTGCAAGCAGCAGAACTCTTCCAAGCTCAGCACAGATGAGACATTTGATGTCTTGCTGTGCTCAAGAAAATACAGCATTGCTATCAGCATATTCTGTTTTATTTCTTTCAAGCATCTGACATGTATATATAAAACAGAAGGAAAGAAAATATACCAATCCCTGCAACTAAAATATGAATAAAGGATGTGACAATATATCTACTAGATTAGGCCAAAGGAATGTCTAATTCAACATTCAACATAGGATACACTGTGATCAACAAAAAGTTCATAAGCATGACATTTCAGCAATAGTCCTTGTCAGTGTTGCATAACTAATACTTAGTTACACTGCATGTGATTCAGAAGATAACTTCCATCCATCCTGACTAATGTATCATAGTCTTGTTCTCTATGCATCTGTCTAGTGCCTTTTAAAAGTATCTAAACTGATGGTTTTGATCACAGTGAATTCTATAGTTTTACTCCATGAGGCAGAAAAGAAACTTCATTTTGTCAGTCCTGAATCTTTCCTTATTTAGTTTCAATGGATGCTTCTTTGTCCCAAGAGAAATATTTATATGAGCATTTACTCTGCAATGCATGATTTTATATACTTTTATCATCTTCCCCTTAATTCACTTTCTTTGTAGGCTAAAACACATTATACATAGTACTATTTCATTGCAAAGGGAGCTATCTTACCTTTTCAACATTTTGGTCACATTTCACTGAATCTTTTCCAGCTGAATAATATCCTTTTTGAAGTAAAATAATAAGAACTGTTTACAGTATTCCAGGATTGGTTGCATAACAACAATCCTCACATTCTATTGTACTGCGCCTGGAGAATAATTTGTGGAATTTGTATAAAATTGGGGAGGGGGGGCTTTCTTCGGGAAAAGATAGACATATGAACCACAATGGCAATAAACAGGAAGGAAGGAACTGGAGGTTGATGGCACTTCATCCCAAAGCAAAGGACAACAACTTCCAGAAGTTTCATATAGATGTTAAATAGTATAGGGAAGAGCTCTGAACCCCATGGAACCCTATTAGAGCAGATACAGGCTTGAACACTTCTCACCCATCCACATGACCATTGACTAACTCTCTACTGAAGCTAAAAGGGTACCTCCCATTCCCCTCCCTTGCAGGCAGTTCAAAAGTATATATGATTGATAGTTCTGAAGGCTCCCAAAAGGTCTACTAGGACTAAGATGAGCATTGTCCCTGCACTGAGAACATGATAAGGGTCATCTGGCAGAACAATCAACGTAATTTCTTTTTCTTGGCAAGGACTGAATTCTAACTGAAAGAGATCTAGGTAATAATTTTCTCTAGGATCCTTTGTAACTAACAGCCTATCACTTTTTCAACACTCTCCCTCACAAAAGGAAGGCCTTCCTATTTATAGTATACTCTGCCTAACTGGCATCCAGACTAGAACCCATATAACCAGCTTTATTCACAATGAATATCTGGCCTAACTATCTTTCCTTAACAAAAGATAGTAGCAAAAAAAAAAAAAAATCAGAAAGTTTAGTAGCACCTTTTCTAACACATTTTATTTAAAAGCCAAAGCTTTTATGAACTACTGCTCATTCCATCAGATACATAGAATGGCTATAGGATTTAAATTGGGATGAGGTGCAGGAAAGGAAAGCGAAGACAGGTTGATTATGCAGATGCAAGTTACATGTGAGAAAGTTGACAAATACATTATCATTGACAATCAAAATGTGTTAAACGCTAGTGTGTTTGCCTGAAAGCTTTTGATATATGTGAGTTTAGCAATCTCTCACTAAATAAAGCCTCATCTTTTTCCAAGATACTCATTTTGAGATCTGCAAAAGAGCACCTGGGAGGTTGAAATGCTCTGATGACACTTTGTTCTTGTTTGGACTCTTGATGACAAACTTAAGCACGTTTCCTGGGTCCCACTTGATGGTACTCCTTAATCAATGAAATTAGGAGTATTATCAAGTGCACCTATTCTGCATGATCTCATTAGATGGAAAGAAACAACTGGAGACAGGTGATCTGTCAGATAACTACACTCTATGAATTGCACTCAGAAGTCAATTGGTAACCAGTGCAGGTCACAGAGCAATGGAGTCACATGGGCATAACAAGGCATGTCCGTCACTTTCCACACTGCTCATTCAGGACCAGTCATAGTAGCATTCAAGGGCAGCTAAGTAGATGGCACTAAGGCACGAATGACTGTCTGAAGGGCCCCTTGGACCAGGGAAGGATGAACTGGCACATTAGATATACCTGCACAAAGGCCCTCTTGGCCACAGCTGCCACCTGCTCTTGGAGTCCAAGATGATCTCCAGATTGTGTCTCAGTCCTGAATGAGGAACTGAAACCCCATCCAAGACCAGTGATGGACAATTCCCAGATCCAGGGAACCAAATATCTGTGGCCACTCAATCTTGTCAGTCTAAGTCTGTTCCTTCCCATCCAGACTTACACAGCCTTCAGACACTGACATAGGACCTTGACAGAATCCAGAGAGGCACTGCTGGCAGATTACAGCATATATCACATTACAGGAAGAGCATGTGAAGGTGCCTCTAATCTTATGTGTGTATTTGTTGGCGTTCATGATGATGATGTTTGTATATTTTATTGTTTGTAAGAATTTGTTTCAAGTTTGGAGGTTGCATGTATGCAAGTACATATATGCCTTCCACCCAGTGTTTCAGAAACTGCTGTCCTAATCAAGTATGGGCTGCAATATTAATAATGTATCTGAATGGAATCGTGTTCTATTGTTCTGTTTTTTTAGTCTGTCAGATTGTATCTCATCTTCTCCAAAGTAAAGTCCAGATCAAGCATGTTCTCATCTGCAAGTATAAGGGCCATAATTACTTGTGATAAGCCCATAGTCACCATGAAGGTAATGGAATCACAAGACCTCTCTTTCAGGACATAGAGGTTAAAGTTACCCATGACCAGCAGCCTCAAAACACTAAACCCAAGATAATATCTAGGAGTTTCTGGAGGACTGCTGTCATGCACCTAAGCCTTTGGTATGCTATCAGCAGCTCATAAACATTCATGACCAGTTACCTCTGGAACAGTGCTCCTAGTCACTGAAAGAGGCTCATGGATGATCCCGGCCAACCCTGCCTTTCTAGGCTGTAGACATAAAAGGCTGTGGAATTAACATTTTTATCAGAAAGGTTGACCAGCTAAGATTTCTTTGACTTTGCAATTCAAAATATGCCCTGCCTCAAAACCACACACTCCTGTACCGAAATACTGCTATTTCCATATTAGAATGGGCAATGACCAAAAGAGAAAAATATACCTTTGGGTGAAAGAAGCAAGTTTTTGGGGGAAAGAAGCAAGTTTTTAGAGGCCTCAGATGAATGAACACCTTAATAAAATTGAAACGTAAAGGAATGTCCAGCACCTTTGAAGCTGGTACCTTTGAAGCTCCTGTGAACTAAGCTGACTGTAAACTCCTTATCACAAATATCCCCATAGCAACTTAAGGGAGGATCCCTTCTTCCTGGCATTTGGCACCTTGAATGAATTAGTTTCTTCTTTTCTTCTTCCTAGTAGATAGCAGTTGTCCTTGTAGATAGCAGATAACAGAAGGGCAGAAAGTAACTTGAGAAGTATTGTTCATTTAGGTGGTATGCCTGCATCATCATATGAATAAGTATGCGTATGCATTCTTTTTTTCCTTCCCCTTCTTGTAGAACTGTATAAGTATCAGGGCATCCAATTTTGCCTACGAGGGAGTGTCTCCCACTAATTTTTGGTGTGGTGCCCCTCCAGTACATACTGTCTAATAAACACTGCAGTGAAGCCTTGATTATTTTGCATTTGTGCCCTGTGTTTTGATTCCACAACCACATTAAAGTTAGAATTAAGAAACACATTAAAGTTAGAATTAAGAAACAGAGAATAAGGTTCTAAGTTTATCAAAGCACTACAGTTACTTATAAATGATTTTTTTCCCTTCTCTAATTCATCTAGGTAACAGTTTAAGTAGAACCAATAAAGTTAGAGAAAGTTAATATAATAGTAGCCACTGGTAAACATTTTTCTGGACCTGAAATATAGTGTAAAACTAGTTTCTCTTTATGTATCACAGGAAAAAGATGGTATGATTATTAGTAAAATGAAAGAGAAAAGGTCAGGACCTTTTCATTCCCTTTCTAAGATATATACATACAAAGGTTGCAACATTTACTAATCATAGAACTGATAAATTACTTCCATTGCAATGTTACTTGCTTTACTGTGTGTAGAAAATCCTGAAAAAAGAAACTATTTTATTTGAGCAATTTACTTTATATAGAAGTTAATACATTTCAGCCTGAAATAGTTGATCTTCAGTAGAAATAAAAAACAGTCCACATTGACAAATGAGGTAGTGTATCTTTGTTTAAATAACAATCATGTTAGCTGAATTTCTTTTATTATAAAAAGCACAATCATGCAATTTTATTTTGCAATTTTCTATGAAAATAGATGGTTCTGAATTAATCAAAACAACTGTCTTCTAGTTTCATGACCAACTCAGGGTGGACAGTCTACATGCTTATTGTTATATATGCCCTTCAGTTTTTTAAAAGATACTTGTCAGGTTTGATATTGCTTCTTTTTTTAGAGAAAGAAAGAAGATGAGTAAGAAAGAAAAAGAGCACAAGATGCAGAAAATAAGGTAGAGCTAAGAGAGAAAGAAGGAGAGACAGATGATGCTGGTGGCCCAAACTGTCTTTGGCACTGCCACTTGCTTCTGTTCCATTTACAAAAGGGACATGTATCTTTAAGAGACTACCCTGGTAGAATGCAGACCTTGGCAAATTGGTATGTGGGTGGTGGTGCCTACCTTCATTTCTGTTAAAGATATAAGCCACTGACATATTTTTGTCTCATTTCTTCAAAAGTTGTTATAATAAGTTTACTTCACATCCACTAGATATCAACTCTTGGTGGTCATATAAGAAAGAACCACACAATCTACACACTATTCAAAACATCTACACACTATTCAAAAGAGACAATAAAAAGGAAAACAAAAGACCAGAACATCTCCTCACCAGCAATCATTACCCAGATAAGCAGAGATTGACACCAAGATTATCACCAGACGTACAACCAAGAAGGGAACAATACCTTAATCAAGAAACTAGGGGGGGGGACCCATCCCTACCAACACTGGAAGGGCATGCCACTGTATATAAACAGAGAGCAAACCCCATTCCATTCTAGCACTGAAGATGTTACCTAGTCAGGTAACAAAATGTTGGCAAGAGAACAACCAAGCTCAGAGAAATCCAAGGACTCCACAACCACACAATTATTTGAAATCTGCATACTACAAGTATGGGTATCAGCCCTACTAGGGCTAGACCATAAAATCAATTCCATAGGAAGGCTAAGGCTAGACCATAAAATCAATTCCATAGGAAGGCTAAGGCTTCCAAATATTATCTTGTTGTAGACTTAAAAAATGTTTCAGACCCTTTTGCCTAAGCAATGGAACCTATATATCTCCGTCAAGATCATCTTCCTTAATCTCTACGTAGGGATTGTGAAACACAAAGATTTCTACAATACTGAATGCTTCTGTGGGTTATCCTTATGTAAGACCAGTGTTTCTTAAACTTTTTTCTCTCACTTCCCACTTTTTTCTCCCCCTTCTCACTTTTAAAAATTATGGAGGACTTCAAAAGAACTTTTGTTTTTATAGTTTATATTTATAGATATTTACTGTATTAAAAATTAAATTTGATGCATTCGCTGCCACTACTGCTTCTCACAATTGTTTGATGGAATTTTAATATTGTATTATTTTTCAACAAAGCTGGCAAATAAATTTGATTTTGGAGACTCTTGAGAGGCTCTTGGGGGACCCCCAGGTGTCCTCAGACCATATTTTGAGAAACACTATATTAAGGAATAAACTAACCTGGTTTCTGCTTGGGATTTATTATGAATATATAATAGTTACTTTTATTTATTTTTTTGTAGTATATAAAAGTAGAATTCCATAATTTGTCATTTTTCTAAGTAGAGCCTGGGTCTCAGAGTAAAAAAATGTTAAAATACAGAAGCAGAATTTATCTTTTTGTGTGCGTGCTTGTGTGTACCTTCAAGTCACTCTTTAACTCCTGACAATTACATGAAGAAGTCCATGTGGTTTTCATGGTAATATTTTCAGAAGTGGTTTGCCATTGCCTCCTTCCTAGGGCTAAGAAAGAATGACTGGCCCAAAATCACCCAGCTGGTTTTCATGCCCAAGAACTCACAATCTCCTGGCTTCTGGTCCAGTATCTTTATTTAATCTTAGAATATCTAAAATTTGAAGCATATTAGAGATTAATGTCTACATAACATCACCAATGGGATTTATGTAACACCTTAAGAAAAATGCAGGACTCTAAAGAAATTTGAAGTCTATATATGTATGTTCCTTAAAAGATTAAAAGAACCACTAGCTAATATTACCACCAATATTCAATCAGTTTTCTGACATCAGAAATCCCAAGATGTATTCAGAAAAATAAGTGGAATTAAAACAAAAATTAAAAATGATTTGTTTCAGTTTTAAATCACTGATACTGTTATTTTGTGGCTATGTTTATATTTCTTCTTATGGCATTTTACTGTGGATAATTTAATTTCTGTAAACTGCATGAATAATAAGATTGTAGCAATCTAAAAATCAAAGAAAGACACAAAGCAATTTACATTTAATTAATATTTAGTTAATTCATTTTCTCTCTGGCTACATATTTAATCATTTCCCACTTTTGCTACAATTTTTATTATGGCTATCATTGCCATGTTACAACTACAGCCAAGCTTTTGAGGTTTGAATGAGATCCTGGAATTTTAGGTTGCCTGCCTCTGAACTTCTCTCTCTGAGCAGTCTTTCTATTATTTATTCCCAATCTTGCTTGAAAGATAATACAATATATAAGTTCCTTGCACTTAATTTCATGCATGGATAGGCCTCTACACAAATGTATTTAATGACAGTTTACAATAGGAAATTTAGCTAGGTGCTACACATGAACTACAAAATGCAGTTTTGCTCTGACAGTTTAAATTCAAGTTTTCAGGGAAATAAATGTTTGGGGTTTTTTTGTTTTTTTTTTGAATTTTTATTTTAAGTAAGGGGGGAAGGTGACATTAAATGGGAGTCATCAAGGTTAGCAAGAAAGAACTGACAGCATGGTTTATGAGAAATGGAATTTGAAACAATAGTAAATGTTTTGGATAATCATCTACTACTACATATAGTGGAAAGATAAGGAAGCTAGATTATGGGGTAGTCTATATAGGAAATGTGAAAAGTGATGAGAAATTAGGGGAAAAAAAATACAAATAAAAGGTGCCAGAAAAAGGAAAAGATGGTCTGGTAGGGTGAATTCTTTTCTCTTTCTAACAATGTTTACTTCCATATTAATCCATTTAATGGTCCTTGTCATTTCTTTTTCTTCAGTAAAAGCTAGACTTTACTTATTAAAAAAGAATATTTCACGAGTATGATTTATTCTGAAAACATAGTTTAGATGATATAACCCAGCATTTAGCTAAAATATTACAGCAGGGAAAGATACCATTAAAAGGAAAAAAAAAGTGTAAAATGAATTCTCAAGAAAGCACAATAGCTAATGCTTCAATTGGTATTACAAATGCTATAAATCACTTTTGTGGTGCTATATACAAAGTAATAATAAAGATTTTATATAATAAACTTCTATTAAAACAATTATACATTAAAATATGCAACCCTGGATATCATTATTTTGGAATTTAAAATTCAAAGATATGAAGTATATAATATAAATTTGTGAATTGGCTATCCAGAGTTTTAAAAAAAAGGCACTGATAGTCCAAATTTTAAGAAATATGCAGTAAAGAGCTTTCCTTTAAATTTCATGATTGTAATATGTTATCCCATAATATGAAAAATTTCCTTTTAGCATTCTGTTCAAAGCTAATTAAAATGTTTCATACCTGTCAAGAAGATACATGTTATGTTCAGTATATGTTTATGTGTGTATGTTTAATAGACTTATTTTGAAATATCAGTGTTCTGAATATCTCTGGGTTATGAACATGCCGATTGTATTTGGTCTTTTGTTTTACTATTAGATAAAGCAACAGAAGCAGTTTAAAAAAAAAAAAACAACCTTTGCTTTATTGAAATCGTCCAAGCTTGGGCTCTGAGTTCAGAGTTCATGAAGGAGAGTTTCTTTTTGCAAAACAGTTGACAGAATGACAATGTGACTTGGATGAAATAAAATTAAATTAACATAGCATTTAATATTGAAAGCCCTGTGGAGGTATTCCTCCATATTCAACGGATCCTAACGTCCAAAATGTCTGCCATGTGACAGGAAATTCTAGAAGTCATACCAAATTTAAGCAGATATAAAAAGTAAAAGATACTGAAGAATATGGCACTTTCTCCCAATTTAAACTCTTAAACTTTTAGACTGATTTTATAATTGAGAAATGCAGGATCTTCCTAGGTGACTATCATTAAAAGTTCCAGTCTTATCTGAAATACTGATATTGCCAGCTTAGGATGGATCAGGAACAAAGAAATATCGAAAGAATTACTACCCTCTGGAGGAGATGGGCGGCATATAAATTTAATAGTACAAATAACATTGGAAATGAGCTGTGAATAGTATTGTTTAATGACTGTAAGGTTGGAACTTGTCATATGGTGAGCAAGTGGTCAATGATAAAGTGGTCAAGTCAATATTGGTTATATTTTGAAGACCAAGATGCTTGGAAGATTCTCTGTTCTACTGTAAGGATATCTGAAAAGGGTGATGTACTTATCTGTAAATATGCCTAAATGTACAGTTATCAAGTTCTTTATGTACTATTTTACTATCCACATTATTTATTAATAATCTGGATGGAATGTGTTGTCTCTGAGCAGAACACATATAACAAGCAGTGAATAAAGAATCCAACAAATTGTACTGGCATCTTTCTGGATATTAGAGAGGGATAGATTTGAAGTATGACTTGCTTCTTAGAACTCCTTAGCATTTTTGAAATAAGAATTAAAAATCAGTGTCTAGAGCAGTGTTGTCCAAACTTGGCCACTTTAAGATGAATGGACTTCAACTCCCAGAATTCCCCAGCCAGCATGAGTTGAAGTCCACTCATCTTAAAGTGGTCAAGTTTGGACAACACTGCTCTAGAGTCTAATATAAAGTGCTGAATATGTATATCAGACTACAGGCTCCCTACCAGGCTTTTGGCAAGGAAGAATGAGACATCTTGCTTCCTTCCATCTGGTCTGTCATGCTTGCCATCTTTTACCTTTACCTTTTATGTTTTATTGATTTCACTGTAATTTCTTCATTTGAGTGTTGTGAGCCACCTAGTGTCATTAGAAATCAAGCAGCTTACAAGTTTAATAAATTATTATTGTTATTGTTATAGAAGCGAATCTTTATGCAATTAGAAAAGGTGCTAATAATGGGCCCTTTGCCCTTCAGATTATAGCCTTTCTTATCTTTAAGACTAGAGAAAATATCAGTAGCTGCTTATGACATTGCTTTGAACAGCAAACTGTCTGTGACCTAAACTCCAGCTAGTATCTTTTGTCTTTAACTTCTGAAAAGCTGAGATGATGCTGAATCTATGGCCAGTTATAGAATTAGAAAGAAACACTGTTTCATATCTAAAAAAAGAGGTGATACACATTAGTGACTCCATCCTTATAATTTGCATGCGTTTCTTCATACTAAATTCCAAGAGTTCTTCACTAAACTCTTCACCAACAATTTGTATACAAAGGAATAGGAATATTACCACTCAGCAATACTTTTAGATATAAACCACCGGAATATTTTTTTGTACATCTGGGTAAACAGCTGAATTGTACAAGTGTTCTCTAAACTGAGAGTTCTTTTATATTTATGATTTGTCCTTCTCCTTCCACAATCACACTTTACATGATTATATCTGAGAGAGAGAGAGAGAGAGAGAGAGAGAGAGAGAGAATTTTGCTAGACCTAGAAGAAACAAATTATTGTTTTTCCTGAATCTTTAATTTTTATCATCTTTCACCTGTTATCTTTCATAGCAAGTCTATTAAAATACTACCTCAAATACAGTGACAAAAATAAGTATAAAAATATAGCACATGCATGAAAATATAGACTGAAGTATCAACCTAGTTACTTATACAGGTTGTTTATATGTTGCATTTTAAGCACTAGCTTTCAACTACATTCAGAGTTGTAATAATGGGGAAAGGAAGGAAGGAAGGAAGGAAGGAAGGAAGGAAGGAAGGAAGGAAGGAAGGAAGGAAGGAAGGAAGATTTCCTTTAATTGTTATGCCATATTTTAGGAGATAAGTGAACTTGATTTGTGATAGTGCTTTCCTTTTTTTGAAGAGGTTTCAGAAAATACATTCTGGAAATTTTTACAGGATATCAAGAAATTAAATTAAAGCTGCAAACATGCTATGATGAAAGTAATAGATTTCTGCAAACATCTAAGCTGCATACACAAAGTTTCAAAATTTCCAAAGTGAAAGGAAAATAGAAAAACACTCATGTTTTGTGGAGTCCTTGGTGCTCTCTGAGTATGGTTGTCTGCTTGCAGAAGTTTTATTACCTGACTAGGTAACAGTGCACTGATGATGTTACCTGGTCAGGTAATGAAATGTCTGGAAGCAAACAACCAAACTCGGAGAGCACTAAGGACTCCACAATTCAACCCTGAGCTACATATACTGTCTTCTAATGGTGCGTTCTTTGTTTTTTTTTTTTTTGCTTTACCAGCATAGGAAGAGTAAAGAAGTAGGGGATCCACCAAACAGGACAATTTAAAAATGCCCCGGACAGAACATTGGGCCATCACTCGTCAAAACTGAGGACACTTTAAGGCTTTAATGCAGAAATCCTTGAGATAGAGGAAATGCAATTTGCCATGGTGGGGTGCTTTGCATTAACCTGCATCCTCAACCAGGCTTTTCCAAAACCAAAAGTATATGCATGGGAAAATCTTAAGCATTTCACGTAGCTGACTAGAAGCCTCTTTAAGGTATTGGAAATACTGGGTGATGTCTGAAGAAAGTGATATGAAGTAAAACAATCCAGTTTGCTTTCCTTTTAGTGGTGGGAAGAGACATTGATTGGTGGATCAGCTTTGATGGAGTAATTTGATTGAATCACCATCCAATTTAATCAATGTATCAAAAGATTTGCACAACCCTAGTAATTATGACAAAGCTGACATAAAAGCTACTTCAGCTCAGCTCTAATTTCTTTATTTCCCAGGTGCTGAAAATATATGGAATGCTATTTTAGTATCCTTATTTATGGTATGAAAACTGAAAATAAGGCAGAGAAAGATTATTATGGTAAATCCTGAGTTATCAAGAACTGATCACAGTATTAAAATGTCAGCTAATGTCAGTTCATTGGTACAACAACTGAATTGGGTTGTAAACTCCCTTCACTCTGGAACAGCTTTCAAGAATGGCTCCTTCTTGTTCCCATTAAGGAATGGAGTAAAGACCATGCTTTTCCACAGAGCCTTGGGAGAAGACAGGGCTATATAAGGTTTAGAGCACCTTTGAAGGATACTGTTTATTTATTTATTTATACATCACATTTGTATAGCTGCCTATCTCACACAAAGCAACTCTGGGTGGTGTACAACAATTACAATAAAATAAGTGAATAAAAACAGGTATTATAAAAAATAAAAAGTTATTATCAGAATAAAAACATTATCACACTTAAAAAAAAAAAAAGATTTTAAATATACAAACCTGAGCAGAATATCAATTACAGTGGAGCCATTTAAGAATGTCTCCGGTTCCCCAAGACCCCCAGGCCTGATGACACAACCAGGTCTTGAGGGACTAAATGACAGCAAAGAAGGAGTGAGCCTAACTTCAATGGGGAGGATGTTCCACAAGCAGGGAACCATGGCAAAGAAGTATTGGCCAACATGATGGTGCTTGTCTCAATTTTTCAGCACAGATTCTTTCAGATCATTTTTGTATATGGATACTATTATGAGTATTATTCATTGTCTATATAAATCCAAATACTGTAAACTTATTTATTTTTTTTAAAGTATTGAATATAAGCCTACACACACTACTTTATGTACCTCTCTCTCTCTCTCTCTCTCTCTCTCTCCTTCCTTCCTTCCTCCCTCCCTCCCTCCTTCCCTCCCTTCCCTCCCTCCCTTCCTCTTTCTTTCTTTCTTTCTTTCTTTCTTTTCTTTCTATAGCATCTTTCCTTTGATTGCTTAACCAAATCTTGTATTGAATGAAAAGGCAGGCATAAGTGAACTGTCTCAGCTCACTATCAACTTTTTACC
>NW_006534439.1:64023-82529 GCF_000186305.1 Python bivittatus | reverse complement strand
TCTATCTATCTATCTATCTATCTATCTATCTATCTATCTATCTATCTATCTATCTATCTATCTATCTATCAAATAGGCTAGGCTAGGCTAGGCTAGGCTAGGCTAGGCTAGGCTAGACTAGACTAGACTAGACTAGACTAGAATAGAATAGAATACTTTATTGGCCAAGTATGATTAGACATACAAGGAATTTGACTTCCTTGCAAAGAGCTCTCAGTGTATTTGCATAGTATCAGGAATTAAAGAATAATAATAAAAAAATAATAATGTTATATACTAAAACTATGCAGTCAGAAGAGGAGAACTGGAGGAAGAATAAAACTGCAGCTATTGACTAACATACTGTATATTCATTTTTTCTATCTATCTAAATCAAGCTGAATTTACACTTGAAAGACTTACTCCCTTTAAAATGGAGAAATTTTAGTCCTTTTTTTTTCCCCAAAAAAATCAGAGAAATCACTCCCCATCACCAAATACAAACTGGGAAATCTAAAGGAGAAGGATTGATTTGAATATAATCACAAACCCAACCAAACAGAATAAAATATATATTTTATTCTTGATATCCTAACACTCATCATCCTCACCAGAAGTAAAATCAATATCATCAGAGTCCTAGATTCTGTACAGAAGTGTGTGTATGCAAAATAATTGTCATTCTCCTATACTTTATTGATGATCCATTAATAGATAGATAAATTCAGTGTAGAAAACATTTAACAACACTGATAATAGACTTTTCCCGTAATAACCTGGCAGAACTAACTGTACATAGATATGATTTACATTAATACATGATAAGTATACCTGTCAAAAGTTGTTTTACATGGATTTGATATTAACTTTTTCTAAACACATTTTGTTTGATATGACAGCCTTGACAGGCAGTAAAAAAGCAATGCAACAGTAAATATTGTTATACATACATACATACATACATACATACATACATATTTGATTTTTGTTTTCCTTGTAATTTTTACTCCTTTAAAAAAAAAAAAAAACTTATCTTCCACTTAAAGAGTTTGGCTCTCCTTATCCTTTGGGCCCTGAAGGGAATGATGCCATGAAAAATAATTCTTTTACAGAGAAATTTCACTGAAATTGACTATTGGCCAAAAATGGCAGAGGATTCCACAATAATTGGAAAGGCAATAGAGATTGCTGGATTCTTTCATTCTAAATTATGTACCTTGTAATCCTTGATCTCAGACTTCCATAGAACCAAAATTCCATTTTCCAAATTTATGCTGTGCTGTTGAATTTCTAGTCACATTTTTTTTCCTGCAAGACATTTCTCAATCCTCTGCATAATATCATCAAAAGAACTTAGAGAGAGAAGTCAGACTAAGAAGGAGTTACCAGTTCAAAGAACTCAAGTTAAATTCATGCTGACTGGAGTGTAGGCAATACCAGGAACTATCCACTTATCTTAGTATGTAAGATCTTTATTTCTTCCTGAATAAAATTATGTTTTTCACATAAAAATATAGCATGGTAGTATTTGGTATATGACACTGAAGAGAATTTACAGATTCAGAATCTACAAATTAGGCAGATGGTATTTGCATATCCCCCTCCCCCCACAGGAAAAGTCTACAGACTTAAACAGTTTCTCAAGGACAGGAGTCTTCCGTAACATTGATAGTAGAATCTTGACTGGAAAACACACACACACACTCATGCAATAGGAGGAGAATTCTCCTTGAGATGTCTTTCTTTGAGATTTAACCATGAAGGCATGAAGGGTTAAGACCACTGATGCATAATTGTCATTGAAAGATAGAACATTCATATATAGACACACATGTATACAAACCTGAACTAATAAGTCAATATAGCAAGTACTGGCAATTCCTTAAAATGCTTTTTCTCTTTGAAAAAAAAGTGTTAACCTTTCTCTTTGAAAAATGTTGAAATTCAACTAATTTAATGAGCTTGGGTTAAAAAAAAAATAGAAGAATTTATTTTCCTGTGATTAGGTAATACTGTCTTCATTTTCACCAGTCCCAGACAGCAAGCTGTTGTAGAAATTGAGTGCTATCTGAAAGAGAGGAAGCTTAACATTCAAACTCATAGAGGCTCTGAAGATAATGTTAGAGCAGTAGGATAAGTATGAAATATGTGACACTAGACATGCTGTACTTTGGCTAATCTTCTACTTTTTCTTTTTTCTTTAGTTCCTAACAAGTATCTGTAGCATCTATATATGTGAGTGAAACATAATCATCTTCTTCTGCTAAAAATACCTACTGTTTAATCAGATACTTTTTGTTTAAACTCCTTGGAAATTGATCATTCATAGATACATCTTCCCACATATACTGGAACACCAATCCCATTTTTATTTTTAGATTTATGATGTGTAAGTCCTGATTTTATTCCATTTACTGGTACATTAATCATAAAACAAAATAGGTCAATAAATGTCTGATAATATTTAAGGTTAGACTAGAACTATATTGAAGAAGTCAAAATAAAAGAATTGTGAAACATCCCAATCTGAGTTTTTTCCCCCCTTGCTTTTTTTTTTTATTTTGTCCATTTTGCTGGAATATGGTTTTCTGCTTACCAAAGCGAACAAGAGGACTGTCAATCACTCCAGACATTCATTTATTTGTGGAAAAAAAATCCATTTCAAAGATTAGTCAGTGGAGAATGCACAGCATCTCGTGCTTTACCTGAAACTGAATGTTTCTTTTGTGAGTCAGTCAGCTGGCACAACGTTTGATTTTAAAATACTCCAGAAAAGCCAAACCTGAAAGACATCAAGCATAACCTGCACTAATAGCAATCATTTCAGATTTATATGAAGTAGTGGGGAAAAATAGCCATCTTACCATTCCAAAATCTACAGAGATTTCAACTGGAATAATTCCAACTGAGACACTATGTGGGTTCCTTCTTTTTGAAGAATAGTTGAACCAAACAACTAAAAGCACTCCTTTTTTTTTTTTCCTGTGGGTGAAAGCAATCTTTTTCAGCCTCATGATTCTAGATGATAAAAGTGTGGAAAGAGACTTTGAAAGCATGTTTTGACCATGCCCAAAAATTCTTTATACCTATGCAAAAAAACAAAACAATCCAAAACCCCTTTGCTTTTGTGTGTGTGTGTGGAGTATGCAATGTAATATTATATAATACTAACCTGTTGCCTTCTGAGAATTTTGTGGAAGGCAGTAATAAGGCATGAATTTCAAATATTGGGAAAAGTGGCATATTTAAACATGTTTAAATAAAACACATTTTCATGGGTTAGGTTCCAATATACATGATATGCAGATGGGCACCGTTTTGTAAACAGGAAACTTGTCAGAAAGCAAAAGAAAAGTTCTTTATCTGAATTATATGGCATGCCAAAGGTAATGTTATATAAATAGGTAGATTTGTTTTGGTTAATGGAACTGTAAATACAGAACAATAAACTGACCCTGTAAAACTGTAGGAACTTTTTAATATTATTTGCTGGTTATATAGTCACCAAAACAAATCATGTCTGGCCACTAGTTCCACTTTCAGTACCCTGTAGAGTTTCTAAATTATAGTATTTCAGAACAAAGGCACAGATATAGAGAAGAAGTAAGGATAACTCATGAACTCCACATATTTGTTGGCTTTGCTGAGATCTACACTTGGAGTAGCCAAACTGCACGTCATGGTCTCTCTTATAAGTCTACTTCTGATTAAGAGGGAAAAGAGCAACTGAGCAAGTCTGATCTAATGATACTAGAGCCTAGGACTGAAATCATATTCCAGCACCTCAGAACCTCTGATTCTAAACTCTGATTCTGACACATTGATCCTACTTTAAGAATGGAATGTCAGACTGTTTTGAGCATTTGAACTAACTAGTTTGCATAATTAGCTCCAACCAACATCAGCTGTATTTGGGTACTTATCATCAGCTTCCAATATTTAACTTTTTTCTGACAGCAACAATTTTTGGACATTGCTGAAACATTCTTTGTGAAAACCTGACCTTATTCTTTGGCTCCAAGCCTCATGCACATTTCTGGAAAGGGTGATTCTTTTTTCTATACATAACAGTGTTTTGCTATCAATACTGGAACTTTTTTACCTGAAAAGGTCTGGACATGACTTGGCATTATTAAAAAGCCTAAGTACTCTGCTTTTTTTTTTTTTTTTACTCCAGGAAGTAATAGTAGCAGTAACTAGGAATAGTATGCAGATTATACAGTCCTACTACCATAAATTATATTAAACTTCAGGCATATTTTAGCTGCTTTCACAGATTATTGTAAGGAAAACTTTCATCAGATGAATTCAGGAAAATCCAAGAACTGGGTTTTTAGGGAAAAATGATAAAAATCTTACCAATTACTGATGGACTATCCACAACCATAAGGGGATGCGGTAGTGCAGTGGCTTAATGACACTGAAAGTTGCCAGCTAGAAATGGTTGACACTTCAGTGGTTCAAGCCCAGCTTTCGCGCAGCAGAGTTTGCTCCTGTTTCCTCCCCAGCTCCTGTCAACCCAACAGATTGAAAACTTCTGTGAGGAGATAAATGGATATTCTCACTCTGGTGGGAGGAAAAATGCTGGCGGTGCCTTGCAAAAGGAGCCAGGAGCAGTTGCCAGTAGCGCGGAAGCCGCGCATGCCCAAAAAGTCCTGAAGCAACAGAAACCCCGCGTCCTGCGCTCGCCAGTTGGGCTCTGCTCTAGGAAGGAGGCACTGGCAAACCACTTCCGAAAACACCTTGCCTTGAAAACTGCAGGGACTTGTCCAAGCAGTCACCGTAGAGTTGGTAATGACTGAGTCATTACCAGAGTGCAGAGTGCAGATGAAAAAAAAAATCCACAACCATCCACTGGAACAGACTGGAAGCTTCATGTATCTGGGAATATTGTTCCATCACTAGATGCATCCGTGCAGGTTCTAGGAAGGCAAATTATGAAGCAAGTGTTTGACTTTCATGTTGCAAACTCTACCAATCTCCACAAATTCTCCATGGATCTCAAATTTGGCTAAAATCAGCCTTTAAAGAAACAACTGACCTTAAGAACCAAGTGTTAACAAAGGCCTATGTTAAATGTTCCAAAATGTGTCCCAAATACTGCTACCCATATCAAGGCTGGACAATGCCTTTCTGAAACTAATATCTGACTGTCTGCAGTAAAATTATATATATATATATAATTGGAGTAATGGATTATTGCTTGAAATCTTGAACGATCGCTTTACCAATTCTTAGACTAAACACAACAGTTCAGAAAACCTTTTATACTGGTTTGTAGCCCAGTAATCCTGTTTTAAAAGGATTATAAAATTGCTTTGCTTCTAACAAAACAAACATTACAAGATATCTGTGTTCAGGTGCTAATAGAAAAAGCTAAATCAACTTTTTAAAACAAAATGTTGGCATAGTTATACATTTGTTTTATTTTAAAAAATCTTATCCAGAGTAAATATTGGATCACTTTTACTAAGGCCAGATTAAATGTCCTCCATATATAATGAAGGGTAGCTTCAAGGGGATTTCCATTGCACAAAGATTCTGTCTTTTCAACCAGTGAAGCATGTTCTCATTTGTAATTTTTATATAAGAATTTACCAGTATCTAATCTGGTTTATATTAAAAATGATACCAAGCAAATCTAATTTTGATTATGTTAAGTTCTTGCCATCTGACACAGATCATTGGGTGCTCATGTGGCAGCCAATTTTTTGGTGGTGGTTATCAGGCTATGAATTAATTAGGAATGGTTGCATTTTTATATATATTGTTAATAGATAAGCAATGTTAAATTTTTACAGGTTAAATCTGTTCTCATGCAAGTTCTTAATGCAAGTTGTGTAATATTTATATTCTGTTTTGCTTTATGTTGGTTCTTGAGTTAAGAAATATACTGTTTCTAGAAGCCTAGGTGCTTGACGATACCTCTTTTTTTTTTGTATAAACCCTAGGATAGGAAACTGTGGTACTCCATCTGCTTCAATAGAAGGCAATATGTATAGCTCAGGGTTGAACTGTGAAGTCCAGGTGTTCTCTGAGCTTGGTTGTTTGCTTGCAGATGTTTCATTACCTGACTAGGTAACATCATCAGTGCAAATGATTGCTCCTTGTTTACTAAATACCTTGCCCTGCTAGTGTTGATGGGGTGTGGTTTTCTGGAGAATTCTGATGGATAGAGTGCACTGTTTTTGTATTTATCTAGTTATGCAATATCTAAAGGCTTTGGGGAGTATCTTGTCTTTTATGTAGAATTATTTTTCCTTATATATATTTATTTTTCTAGAAGTCTGCAGCCTCTCTGGCTTCTCATAAATCCATTAAATCTCAAGAGATTTACACTCATCCCAGTGGCACTATTATCATTGCTGGTTAAGGCTATTCCACCTTTGAAGATTTGTTGAATTTCTCCCCTCCCTGGAAGTACTGCAAAAATTGTCCACCAAATGTGCTTGGAAAGAAACTTGGCAGAGAATTCTGAAAGGTGATTTCTGCCTAGCAATACTGTTTATAGCATAGCAGAGTCATATGTCCACCATCAGGACATTAGAACAATAATCCTCTAGTTCCCAACTCATATTTTTATAAGCTTTAATCAAGTTACTTGTATTGATTGAAACTTTGATTTTGTATGCAATTCTCTTGGTATATTTCCTATTTGCTATTTTAATATTTCAAAAGTGCTTCAGTAAATCTAAATTATATAGTGCACTCCCATCACTAATTCGTATGCATGCAAATGCAAAAAAAAATTAAGTATAAGATATCTGCAGCAAGGTTAATGACATCTGTGGTATTTTGCCACATAATACTGTATTCATGACCCCATACGTTATTCAAGACTGAATCAGATATTTTACTGATTAAATATTCAATAATTATATTTTCTTTTTTTTTCTTTTTCCTTTTTTTTTAACTATTCATCTTTATCTACTGATTCACTTTACAATATCATGACATCTCAAAGGCACCTTTGATAACGGAATTTTATTCAGCTTAATTTGTTCAAAAATCATTATCTATGCAGAAGTTCCTTGTTCGGTAGCTAGTGTCATTGCTTCAGACAGAAAGGACAGTCTTACAATTCTAAGACTTATTGGCTTATCTAGTTTCAGCAAAGTGCTTACATACATAGGAACACAACAGAAAAATATGCATGGGAAAGCAGTCTAATTATTTCATCTTATTCCCATTTCATAGGTTTAATTATATTGGAAGGGGTTTTTTTTTCCTGTTTTAATTCTGCAATTATATTTCAATAAATTATCATTTAATAAATATTCAATACATTTATAAATAAATTAACACTAATAATTAAAATTAAATTTCACTGATAAAAATGTAACATGTCTGACCTCAGGAAGAAAATTCAGGTGTGTGGAAGGTGGTGATGGTCAATGAAATTAACACAATTAAGTGTAATTAAAATGTCAGAAGTAGCAACTAATGAAGTGGAATCAGAACTAATAATGCAAGAAACAGCTGATCCAAATGTGGCTCAGATTACATACCCCACTAGGGATAATAGAAAAGTAAGCACATTCACTGCCCACCCGCTTTTCAAGTTTGCATGCTAAACACATGTAGGTCATTCTGGGGGGTAAATGACATTGCACTCAGCATAGCTACTTTAGTCCCTCCATTGTCAGAGTATTCCATTCTAATGTGCAAGATATGATTAAAAAAAAAAAAAAACGCAAAGATGGTGGCTGTGATGGTATGACTGGAACCCTTTTTTTTTTTTTTTTTTGGTGCCTCACACTGCACAGCTTCAGTCACACTGTCATTTGCCACCATCTTTCCTTTTTTGACCATATCTTGTGGACAGTCCTGCTAACACATGAGCAAAGGCCACTTACGAGTGGTGGTACTTCTCTCTGAAAGCTGAAGCTTAGCTAATTACTATGGTGTCCTGTGTTCAGGAGGAAGAGGTTGGCCATGATCTGGTAGAGTTCTGTGTCAGAAACAAAATAGGCAGATAGTCAATGAACAAAGTAACATTTAAAGGAAAGAAGAGTGAATCCATTTAGGACTGACCTGAGAACCCATATAATTTATAAAATATCTGGACTGAAATTATGAATACATGAAGGTAAATGAGGGCAATATTTGAACAGGTATGACTACAACGAAAAACAGTAGTGACCACAATCTCTATATGTTAGGTTGTTCTGCCTGAAAATTAGTTGTGGAATCAATTGTTTCCGTAGTTAGTTGCAGCCTCACCTGAGTAAAGTTTCAGAACTTATTATAATTAAATTCAACTATATTAGCCTAATTAACTCACACTTTTGATCTCATCTCATTATTAACATAAAAGCATGTACACCCAATCAAAATGAGAAAATAGGCAAGAGGCAAAAACAGCTAAAAATTTTAAGCAAGATCAAGAGAAATTTGTAAAAAAAGAAACAGTTCCATGCATAAAGGATTTAAAGGAAAACATGCAGATGAAAATAGAAGTAAAGAGTGAGAACTTTAGACAGGAGACAAATATTTGATAAATCAGATGACCATGTATGGGAAGGAGGGGAGAATAACAACAGAGAAAAAATCTTGCTTTTGCTTTTAGACTTCTATCAGTATGGAATTCCAAAACTGACCTGAGGTCAATAACTTAATCTTTGTTGATTAAGACAATGTGTAAATTGAGACTATTTCTAGAGTTACTCATATAGGTACTGTATGTAAAATATATGAGCTTAAGCACACAGTAAAACAGGATTTCTCAACCTTGGCGACTTGAAGATGTGTGGACTTCAAGTCCCAGAATTCCCCAGCCAGCATGTTGGGGAATTCTGGGAGTTGAAGTCCACATCTTCAAGTCGCCAAGGTTGAGAAACCCTGCAGTATAAAACACACATGATCAGTCTATGAACTATAGGGAAAAACAGCCTGCTTTCTTTTATATGTGTAGGGCATTTTTTACTAAACTATCTAAATATAGACATGTACCTATAATAAACCCCCCTTTGTCTTTAACCAGTGATTATATTCTTAAATGGTCTTTTAATTTAACATTTAAATTTTTGAACCACAAATTGGCTTCCAAAGTGGGAAAATTAAGGCACTTTAGAGCTAAAGGTGACAGCAACAACATATACTCATCTGATAAGAGGACAAAATTGGAAGAAAGAGGCCCCAACAAGCTTTGGAGCCAAAATGCAGATCATGTCTTTTGTAAAATATATGGTAATCATTTTAGGACATTAAATTTATTTGTTTGTTTGTCTAATTTATATAGCTGCCCATCACACAAAACAAGTGACTCTTATATATGTTTTAGGTAGTTTAAAATGTTTGTAATTCTGATGATCAGATTAAAATAACTGGCATATTAATAAACTGTCCCATCCTATATATAATATAGTATAATATATTAAATCCAATTTTGGGGAAATATGATAGGATTTTCTTTATTTTTATTTACTCTTTCAGATAAGAGTAAATTTGTTTACTTTATTGTTATTTACTCTTTCAGATAAGAGAATATAGTCTCTATATTGCTTTCTACAACAGTCTGACTCATATTCAGAATAAATGTTAACACTGTGCAGACAAGATAGGCTTTTGTGGCTGTAACCCATACCAATTTTCTATCCTGATTTTTTTTTCTCTTCCCTAATGTTTTTTTCTTATCTATTGGAAGCAAAAGGTTCTCAGTAAATTAATAGGTTAAACACAAAGTAGTTTAAGTACTACCTTCCAAACACACTAGCCACTCCATGTGTAGGGCTTTCATTTTCTCAAGCATCAAATAACAACAAAAGCTATACATAATTCACCCAAGGCTCTGTCATACCTTCTGAAAGAGATTCATAATATACAATCATATATAAATGTTTTTAAATCTTCAAGCTGTAACAGAATTCAGCCAATCACTGTCATATGACTTTTTCTAAAACAACAGAATTATGGAGTTGGAAGGAACCACAAGGATCATATAGTCCAATCTTCTGCAGTTCTCACCATCCTTGAGAGTCCACCTTCAGACCTGTAGGTTTTTTTTTTTTTTCTTGGTTATCAGCATAAATAGCATGGAGAATATTCCAAGAATATTTACTTTTAAATACATGTGCTTAAATGAATGTGTATTGATGGGTAAACCCATCAGGTTCATGTTTTTGCACTCAAATTAAATGAGTTCTGCACTACATGACTACTCAGCCATATTTTTTTTTTTCCTGCCAAGGTTGTAAACACCCAACCCTGAAACCAATGGATTCCTCCTCACCTGTTGCCCAAAAATCAGAAATCAAACTTTGTAGGCCTATGCCTGGCTGAAACAGCCTTCAGACTAAACCTCCACATTTTAAATGATGCCCTTGAAAGGGACTATCTAGCTGAATTCACCTACCTATCTGCCTCCAGAATGAGTGCTATTGACTATATAATTGTCTCTAGGGATCTTCTTCCTTATGCCAAGGCCTAAAAGTTATGCCTAAGTTTAACAGTAATCATTTCCAAGTCCTGCTCCAGTTAAATGTCTTCACTCAAGAAACACATACTGAGGATGACTACCAACCATTAATAGTAGGAAGAACTTACTGCCAAGTCACGTAGAGCCCCCATCTAAATCAAATGATAACTGAGCTACTGGCCTTAGATCACCTATAGTGCCTTCAGTCTGCCTGACATCAGCTAAGTCTCCTGATGTACTCCTGATGTACTGAGAACTATAACACCCTTACCCAAAATTTACCCCAGCATCCAACCTATAATAACAGTGCACCCTTGAGGCAACAGCAGGACCACTCCAAGCCATGGTTTGACAAGGGCTGTGTTAATGCCAAAAAAGCTCTAGCTACCACTTACCAGGCATATGTATCCAACACTCCACTTACAGTTGCACTGGACCTTTTCCAGCAGAAGAGATACTACAAATAACTGCTGGCATGCAAGAAAAAGGAAGTAATGAAAAACAACTGAAAATGAGTCATTCAGGCAATCAAATCCAATGACTCAGCCTCATGCTGGCATATCACATCAAGCTCCCAAAACAATGGTTCATCCCCCAGGACTATCACATCCCCGCAGGGGATTGTAGATTCTTTTCAAGAATTCTACATGGACACCTCTGTTGGAAGTGGACACCATAGCCAGACTACAGAAAATCTGCAAATGTGGGCACCAATAACAATGACAGAGATCAAAAATCTTGCTCAACTAAACTCGACAAGGCCCCAGGAGAAGACTTAATCCTTCCAGAGGCCATTAAAAATAACTTGGACTCCTGAGCCCCGAACTCTGGCCTCACTCTTTAACTGCATCAACATCTATGGTCAAGTCCCCAAGATTGGGGCTTGCAATAATTGTCCATATTTATATATATATATATATATATATATATAAAAGGAAAAAGGATGCTCCTGATAGTTATAGATGGATCAAATTACTCAACACTACAGCAAACTCTGCAAGACACCTACAATGGAAATTCCAGGACTGTCTGGAACAAGAAAACATGCTTGCAGAAGAGCAAGTTGGCTTTAGGGAAGGCCAATTCATCTTTGATCAGTGTCTAGTATTCCATCATCTCATTGAAAAATACTCCTGCAACACAACCTCCCTTTATGTTGCTTTCATAGACTTCAAAGCAGCATTTGATTCCATATCCTGAACTAAACTGTGGGAAAAACTGGAGGACTCCTTCATCGACAATGTCTACTTCATTTAATACATATCCCACATGAAGGGACCTCACTCAAAGTAAGATGTAACCCCCAAGGATATCTCACCAGTGCCACTGAAACTGAGAAAGGTGTCAAGCAAGGCTGCATATTGGCTACACTCTTATTCAATTTCTATATCAAGTCCATGGTGGGCTATCTCCACAATGCAAACTTTCACTCTCCAAAACTTGCTGGAAGATGCATCTCTGTTCTACTCTATGCAGACAATGCAGCAATATTTTCAAGAACACCTGTTGGCCTTAAAATAGCAGTGAGAGCACAAACACAGTACTGCAAGGAAGATCAGCTAGAATTCAATTATTAGAATACTAAAATCATGGCATTTTCCAAAAATGTCCAAGTGCCACTCCTGGAGAATAGATGGCCACAAGATGGAACATGTTTCCTGCTTCAAATATCCAGGGGTAGTCCTTCATTCTTCTGGTGGTAGGAAAGCCGATGGGGACTACGTTGCTGAAAATGCACAGAGGAACTCATCTGCCATCCTTAAATTCCTTAAGGCAAGAGGTGACCACTGTATACCTGCAGTGCTCAAATTATTTGAAGCCAAGGCAATAGCATATATTTTTTTATGGTGCCCAGCTGGGCCTCTTCTCCAGTTTTGTACCATTAGAACTTGATCAATTCAAATTTCTAAGATTAACCCTTCAAGTCCCAAAATGTGTCTCTAGTGCCACCCTGTGACTAGAGACAGGCCTCATGAAAGTGGAGGCTAGAGTGTGGGTGACCATACTCAACTATTGGCTCAGATTATCCTTTTTTTTCCCCTTGGCCTTGTCCCATTAACTATGAGTAGTGATTTTCAATCCACATGGAAACAAGCAATGGCAACTAAAATCTCATTCTTGGACTTCTGTCCAGGTCTTCCTCTGCATGGGATATGATCAGGTCAAAGCATTCATTAAACAACATGTAGCAGACACAAAGCGCCAGTTGATCTAACCAGGACCCTAACCTTTTTTGCCAGTGAATCCAACAGGTACTCTGCCTCCCCTGTGGCCTACTTATCTAAATTTGAAGTACCTAAACACCAGACGGCATTTACTCTGGCAGGATATCATGCCCCCCCCCTTCAGCTGCCCTTGAAAGCTGATACAGGAAGATTCCTCACCCAGAAAGACAATGCCCCTGTGACTCTGGACACAGAGAAACAACAGAACATGTGGTTCTCCAGTGCTTGCATTACAGAGACATTCATACTAGCCTCATCTCACTATTACTGCATAAATACCCAGGGTGCAAAGGACAATTCTACACTTCCCTGCTCCTTTCAGACACCAATCCTGCTACAACATACAATGTTGCCAGGTTATGACCTATGCCATAAAGTAGACTTAATGAGCATCTAGTTTACCATTCTCTGCTCTGTAATTTGAAAGATATAGTCTTCCACATACTAACCTTTATGCTACACCCATCTAATGTTCCTACCCTTAGATTCTTTTAGACTCTTGTTTTTATATATGTACACAAAACAGAGATATAAAATATATTAAAATATATATACAGTGTGTGTGTGTGTGTGTGTGTGTGTGTGTGTAATATCTTCTAGCTTTTCATAATTTTTTATTTTTAGACTTTGATGTATCTTCTATGCTTTTTAATTGACTGTACCCCACACTCCTTATGCTGGTCTATGACTGTAATAAAGACTGATTTGATTTGATATGCTGTAAACAGATACTACTTAGTTTACATTTGTAAATCTATGACATTTATGAAATTTATTCTTTAAATGTTATTGTTAACAGCTTGCTCCTAGGGCAGTTTTCAAGAAATAAAAATAAAATAGCAATACTTTAACAGTCCTTACAGAGTGTTTACCATATTATTGAAATATGCCAGTTTTTAGTAATAGATTTATTTCTAAACCATTAGAACTTTCTTCATTTGGAAGAGCAAATGGTATCCCTAAGACCAAAAGATATCAGTAGAGAAGAAGATTTAAGGGGTCTCCTTAATCAATTTAATCTTAAAAAAAAAAAAAAATCTAACTAGCTTTTCTTTTCTTTTCTTTTCTTTTCTTTTCTTTTCTTTTCTTTTCTTTTCTTTTCTTTTCTTTTCTTTTCTTTTTTTTTTGGAAAAGTCCTCCTCTATTTCTAGGCCAGAAATGTTGCAGGATTTGATTGGAATTAAGGATTGAGTATAGTTCTTTCCTTAAATTAAATATTCTTTTTTAAACAAATAGTCATGTGAAAGCCTAATCTGAACTGGAGCAATAACTGGTAGGCAAATTTTAACGTTTTGCTTTTGTGGTACCAAATTCAGATTGGCTTTCTGTATCTGCTATTTGCATTGCTAACAACTTCTGATCTAGGTTAAGTTCACAAAGCAGAACATTAATAATTTTAAGAACCACACAGAAGTTGCAATCCAGGCCAGCCTCATACATTCTGTACCCCCACCCCACTCCACTCCATGCTAGCAATTTGTAAGATAGGTACATCATTCAAGGTCATATTTACAAAGCACAGATGAATACATTGCTTCTAACACTGAGCCACATATTGTGAGCAGCACATTTCTATATTAATGGAGAGAGTGATTGTGGTAAAGGTAGCCTAGGATTTGCAATCTCTTTGGGCCTTTTTATCTTAATATTTCTTAGAATGTTCATGGTTTGGTGAAGGAAGATTGAGTTTTGCACAGTCTCTTAGATAATTGGAAATATAACTGGTTTCTAAATATCTAAAACTTTTCCCTAAAATAAACAAAAATAAACACAAATAATCCACATAAAACTTTTGTTACAAGTGGATAATTAGGATTTGAATGTGAAGGGCCATAAGCTTAACAGAACAGCACATGCTTTGTCGGCAAAGATTTCAAGGTTCATACCTTCTCAGATATAGCTGAGAAAGAGACAATTTACTTGGGGAGACAGTTAATCAGGGTAGACAGAAGACTGTTCAAGGTTAGCTGGCCCAAAGTGTATTCCTGCATAAAACATTTTCCTATATTTCCTATATTTCCTATATAAAAATGTATGAAATGGTATTGTATCATGTTTTCTTTTCCTCTTTCTGTTCTAAATATGTGATAAAATGTTTATGACATTCTGCTAAACCTGACATATATTATAGGTGACTTCACAATTTCATTAAGTTGCCAGTTTATACAGACGCCTTTCTATCCATTGATCTTTAGTGTTGGATAAATTTAGCACTTTTTCTGATGAAAAGATTGTGAGAGAGTAATGGTTTAATAACAAGGCATCATTGATCATATTGACTAGCTCTTAATATCCTGGCTCACTGCTTTGTCAATATGTTTGCTTATTTAATAAGCTGCCTATTTCCAAACAGATGTGTTCCTGATGCTCTTAATGTGTGGACAGAGACCTCTGTAGGCTTTTATGGAAGCCACAGAAAGAAGCCATAATCAGCCTGGAATCCTACTAAGGTGGAATGAATTTGACTGAATGTCAAATTGAATAGGACCCAGTCAGAAATGTTCAACAGATGTCAGAATTTGTTTGAGACCTTTCAAAACAACGGGAGCCAGAATAACAGAAACTGGGGCACCTCTAGACAATATGTCTTTCTGTCTCCCGATTATTTTGATTCTACTTTAAAAGGCAGCTGGGATTCATTAAGGTTGTTTTGACTGTTTGCAGACATTGAGACACTATGAGTACAGACTTGCTTGTGAGTCTATAGAGTTTAAGAAGAATTGATAGGCAGGGAACTTACAGGTAATCAGCATTCACCCTTCTTGACAAAACGCTGACCCCAGAGAACAAGCAACTAATTGCTGCTTGTTTATTCATCTATAATATGTAACTTGTTTTTCCCCTTCAGTTTTCTCATATCCCTTTCCTGTAGGAGAGGGAGAAGGAGAGGGAAATTGTTGGCATTTTGTGTTCCCATGGTGACATTCTGAACATTCAGCTCAGATGCTATCTATTCTATCTTGCTACACCATCATACTACTGCAGTGAGATTCCAAAAACTAGGAAGTAGGATGAAGCGACAGTCTTCTTTAGCAAGGCAGCAGATTATTTTTTGAAAAATAAGACAGTGATTTCCTGTCACATCATCAGTGATAGGCACAACTTGAAACAGAATTTCATTATTGGTAGATAAAATGTCACTGACAGAATTATATCATAATGCCAAGAATTCAACGAGATCAGTGAAGGCTTCAAATTCCTACTACTTTGGGGACTGCATTACCATCTGGAAAGTTGATTTTTTTTTTTAAATGACTCAGACTTTCTTTAAACAGATACTGAAGGAATTTCAAGGAAAGCTGCTGATGAGGCACTGATTCATGAGCTTGTATATTTCTCCATGGAAGCTATTCCCTCCCCATGCCCCAGCCCCATAGAAAACCTTGTCGGGTGAACTTGCCTTATATTCAAAGGACTGGCAAAGAGTAAAAATCTCTAGGATTCATCCTGCCAGGATTCTCAATCATTTAAGGTTCTTGATAAATGTATCAGACTTCAATACATTTTTGTTAGTAATATCTGTTGTACTTTAAACTTCAGGTAACCATTTATGATTTTGATGTGCTGTATTATTTATTAAATGTACTAAATTGAGAACTGGAATTGATTTCATTATTTTGCTTACCTGGAGTATCATCAATATGTCATATAGCTGATTATATATAATTACCTGGCTCATAAAGAAAGTAAAGGCAAGCACTGAAAAGAAAGGATCTATCTTTCTCTGAAAATGAAACCCTCAGGCTTGAATTTTTGTATGTTCGTACTGAGGCTCAATAAGTGTTGTAAATTACATGAGTGGTGGCAGTAAATCTATGTTGGAAATATAGAAGAAAGGGGGTTTGGCAGTTTGTCTTATTCTGCAGTATGGAGTCACTGATTGCTTTCTTTTGACCTACCAAATATATAAACAAGGCTATATCTATTTCTTGATTCAGCTTATAACTAGTGGAAGATCTGTGATTAGAAAGCCTGAAATGAGATTTGGTTTCAAGTCCAGGACTAAATTTCAATGGGAATAGTCATAACATTTTTGCATTTGAGTCAGGAAGCTCAAATGCTACCATCACTTTGATAAAAACTTTGAATTTTCTCAGTACTTCCTAGTTCCTGTTCTACTGTCTTATGGTAATTGCTCTGCTATTTACTTTTAAATTGATTTTTAAAAAAACGATCAAATTCAAATACCTAATAAAAAAATTAAGTAACTTTTAAACAGTTGAATAGAAACTGTAACTATTTTTTGTTCAAGTGGGGAAACTAACTAATTTGTCTGAATAATCAAAATAGCACTTTGCATATTTTCTTGATTGCAAAGATTTGAATTGCTTCCTGAAGGTCCACACTCTGGGCCAGTTTTCAGCTACCTAGATGGAATTCCAGTTTGACACCACTGGAAATTTTATATTAATAATATGTTTGATAGAAACTTAATTATCTTTGGGGAACATGAAGTTTTTCATTGCTATGGCTAATGCAGGACAAGGAAGTTCTGAGGCTACTGCTCAAGTGGAATCATAGACCTAGATCATAAAGACTTAAGGAATTAAGCAACTGCTTCTTGGATGGCCATCATTCATTTCTCTTACCTAAACTAATCTGCAGGAATATGCATAATTACACCCATCTGAGCTGGAGATATGGATGCTGCAGGATTTAAATTCAGGTACAGTGGGGGGAAAGGTGGGGAAAAGGCAGGGAAAGGTAGGTTGGTAACGCAGATGCAAGTTACATGTGAGACAGATTAAAAGTACTATGTCAATTAACAATTGTCATGTGTTAAAAACCCATTGTGTTTGTTGAAACCTTCTGAGATTTCCTGAAACCATTTGATGTATGAGTTCAACAGTTTCTTGTCTGATGGTGTCATTAAACTCTTGCTTTTCCAAAACAGTTACTTTGAGGTCTGCTATGGAATCTCCTGGGAGGTTGAAATGGTCTGATATTAATTTGTTCTTGTCCTGAATCCTAATGTCAAACTTGTTTTGATTAATTCTTTTGCACAAAGTTTGTCCCCCACCTTGCCCCAAATTAAATTCTACACCAGCCTAGCCAACTCTATTCATCTGATGAAGTGAGCCGCAACTTACAAACACTTGTGCCTTTTAATAAAAATTGTTAGGCAAAAAATGTGCCACCAGACTCCTGATTTTTTGTTCCAATAGACTAACATGGTTCTCCTCCTGCAAAGTCCAACAGGAAGTAATCTACCCATGATCTAGATAATCTTCAAGGCCTAAACATGTTAATCTGGGAGCAAATTTGATTGCAGCTAGTTGTAGTATATTTCCTTGTTGACTTTGGTCTGTACATGGTATTTTCCCCATATCTTCCCTGCTGTGAGTTTTGCAGAGTTTTCAGAAAGAGCATTGCTGCCTTTTCCTCAGGGTTCCAAAATGCTCACCATATGCGGCAAACATATGGCATAGCTTCATGAGAGTATTAACTAGGAAGGACATGGCAGATTTTTATAGAAACACCATAATGTGAAAAAGTTGCTTTAGTATGACAAACAGCTGCTTTTATGAATGTTGTCTATTCTGAAACTAAATACCATTATTTATGATGTAGTTATGTTTAGCAATATCAAAGTAAGGAAATTAATCAAACCCAAGTGGAAATTTTCATTTGGATAGTTGTGTGACCAACTGCAAAACGCATTGACAAAACAATTTGTATTTTCAAGTTCAAATATTGTGGGTATGTCTGCAAATACATGCATTATTATTTTTAGTTAACTGCTGTTCCTAGCATTGAAAAGATATCCCAGATTCATTAACAGCTGCTGTACGAAGGTACAATATAATGATGTTAGACCAGGAAAATATATAATGATGTTAGACCATTGGACCAGGAAAAAAACATGCATCCAAATTTCTTTAAAT